>JAAGNO010017009.1:48709-75108 GCA_033439905.1 Ceryle rudis | reverse complement strand
ACAGCTGACCCAAACTGACCAAAGGGATATTCCATACCATATGATGTCAGCTGAACTATAAAAGCTAGGAAAAGGAGGAGAAGGAGGGGCATCAGCTTGTCCTCCAGAGCAATCACTATGCATTTGGAGCCCTACTTCCTGAAAAGGGGCCAGACATCACCTGCTGATGGGAAGTAGAGAACAAATCTTTTGTTTTCTTTTGCATCTGTGCGTGGCCTTGCTTTGCTTTACATTAAACTGCTTTTGTCTGAATCCACAAGTTTCATCTTATTTTCTTCCTTCTGGTCTAGCTGAGAGGGGGGAGGAGGGGGAGTGATAGAGCAGCTTGGTGGGCACCTGGCATCCAGCCAAGGTCAAACCACCACAACAATGTGGGCCCTCCTGAGGATAGGCATCCTGCAGCTTTTGGCTGTGTTTGAAGAGCCTCTGGCTCGGCTTCTCAGGGTGTGAAATGAGTCTGTGGGCCACTACCTGCACACAACCACTTTCTGAGGAATAAACAACAGTGTGGAAACTTGAGAGAAGCCCCTTCCTCATGCAGCAGTGGATTGCCTGTATCTTTTACATCTGGAAGGCAGCAGCTCTTCCTGATCTTGATAACTTCACATTTTTTTCCTTGCCTTGTTCTGGGATAATTGTCATCATGTGGTCATTCACCAGCCCATCCTGCAGAGGATGCATTTAGTTCTCAGCTTAAAGGTTTTCATATCTAGACTGCCTGCATCCTAGAGGAACAGCTTAAAAGGTAGCTTCTAATGCAATGGACATTGCATGGTGGTCCAAGACCAAAAACTCATGCAGCAAAAACTCACGGAGCTTGGTAAGGGGACAGATGAAGGAGATCTGCTCCTCTGAGGAGGCTTAAAATGATATACCTCATTTGTATGCATTAAGAGAGAATGAATTTTAGCAGTGAATGAATGACTTGCCTTAAAGATGATGATCTTCTCTACTGGTTCAAACAACTGAATTAGAAATTGTCAGCAGCTGTTTAGTTTGAGTATCTGCTTCTTTGAAAACATGTTGTAGCTTCACCTTGAAGTCCTCAGATCTAAAAAAGTTGTAAGCTTTGTCAAACTTAAAATTTAATTTGAAATTAGACGTCAAAATAACCAAAATTGTCTTGTCCCTTGGTTTGTGGATAGCATTACCATTTAACTTGACAGTTGCTATTTTATGACACATCTTGTTCTTTCTTTGCTCCGTTTTCAGATGTGTTTTTGTGAAATCGTTGATGTTCAGAAATTTAAGTACAACAGAATAATGTCATGGAAGTTCAACATGTGACTCCCTGGGGAGCCTTAACTAAGGGTTCAGTCTTTAGGTGGCTAAAGGTGGGTGAGGGGGACCCCCTCCCACCAGCCACCTCAGCATGATGGAGAGCCGCTGATCTCACCTGTGCAGTCTGGGTAGAAAGCTCCAAACAGCGCAAAGCATGAGCAGCTCGTGCTGTGCGACTGGTCGCTATGATGCTGCAGGGAACCAGTTCTGCTCCTAGTTACACCAGCACCTGCTTGGGATAACCCCACTTAAATAAACACCATCATCTGCCAGCATAAGCAAGAGCAGACATTGACTCTGAAACACTTTCTGTCTGAAAGAGGTGGAGCATGGAGACCCCAAACCTCCTCATCAGAAGGCCTGAGGGCCTCTGTTCTGCTCATGGCTTAGTAAATCCTTCAAATTTTGCCTCCTAATGAAGCGATCTCAATACCTCATCAACAAATTAGCAAATTATGTCCCAAGAATAATGATGCCAGCAGTTTGGAGTGAATTACTAATGCATTTTACCATTTCTTAAACAATTACATCTCTATTTAGAATAGGGACAATTACATTGCTATTCAGTTTTAGAATGATAAATTGCAGGATATTAAAAGATTCTTCACTGAATGCAAACAATAGAGAACTTAATTATTGCTCAGAGTGTCACTGTAGCATAATGAAACAATTTGAAATCCAACTTGCCTGGCTAGATTTATTTTGAGTCTGACATTTCCAGCCCTAGCTTTCACTCTCTAGGTCTCTTTCATTCTGACAACACATCAATCTATTTTCGAACAGTTCTAACATTAAAATCATCTCTCTTAACCTGATTTTTTTTTAACCTCCTTTCTTGTATATTGAGAAAAGGGATTTATCTGCAAATGCAGTGTGTTATAGGAAGTGTGTTTATATAGGAGATAAATTCAGACCAGCAGCATCTGTAATTCATACATCCTTTTTGTCATAGAGCTGCCTGAAAATTTTTGAAGAACCAGCTGACAATGAAAAATGCTGTTTAATTGAAACAATGTTTCATGGGAACAAATACATTTCTCTAATATTTTCAGTGATGAGAAGACAAAGTTTTCCATTGCAACTTTATCAATGCGTTAGGATACTAGACTGCAATCTAGACTACTTGACTGCGATGTTCATTTCAATAGCACATATCCTCTGGCATCTCCAGAGGTTGACTCATCCCAAGGCACAGGGCTGGATCTCCCTTCAGAGGTGCTGTTTCTCTCCATCGACCAGAAAGGAGCTGGGCTTTCAGCATTCACAACATCCCTGGGCTTTGTGTGGCATTATTAAAGGATGACCTTCTTCTGCACAGCCACATCTGTGAGGTGACATCAGTCCAAAAAGTACTTATGAAAAACTACACCATTTCAGAGAAAAAACAGCATGATCACACAGATGTTGGGTTGGTGTAACCAAGAGGCACAACTTGTGACAGAAGGGGTGGACAGGATACCACAGCAGGACAGGGGCAGGACTTTATTGAACTATCTTTTTCACTGGAAGACTCATCCCATGGCACTGTACCCTCGAGGGAGAGGTCACAATACAACAAATCCTTAAGCATTGGTGCAACTTCAAGCATATGATTTGGGTACGCAACACTTGTCCTCTGCATTGACGGCAGCTGGTGCCAGTCAGCGGCACTGGTGGTGGCCAGGCACAGAAATCACTCTGCCTGCTTCGCTGACAGAGTGCTTCACTTCTCCCAGCTGCCTGCCATCTTTCAGGGACTCTTGCAACTTCCAGGGCTTCATGGAAAAAAAAAAAAAAAAAAAAGAAATACAAAGACTTGCAGTTGTGATTTATGAAACAGAATATTCGCAGTCCCTAAAAATCTGTAACCAGAAACTTTGCAAAGTGGCTTAAAGGGATTTCAGTACTAATTTAATAAAGGGAAACACCTGCTGAGATTTAAATCACCTCTGGGGAGAAACACATCATACAAAACATGTATATTAAAAATAAAGAAATAAATGATTTTCAAGGCCCCATAACAGAGACAAAAATACCATTGTCAGGTTTCCCAAGTCGTTAGCTGGCTGTATCGTAAATTCTGTATTTTGGTTCACTAGATCTTATTCTTCTTCCCTTGGAACAAATGTTGAAAGCAGCTCCCTGGTGCCCCATGCCTGTGGCAAGCACAACTCTGGAAAGACAACGGCCCTGTTGAGTAGAGGATGGTTGGTCCATATGTTGGTGGTCAGTGCTGCAGATGGAGCAGGTCACATCCATGAGGCTGCTTTGAGTCAAGATCATATCTTGTGTCCCTGTGAAGTAGAAGAATGGGATGTCCTACACAACCGCTGCTGCCAGCCCCACAATGGGGGCTGCTGCCCAGGGTGCAGTGAGACCAACTGAGCTGCCTTCATGTGTGGTTCTGAGAGGGACTTGTCTCACCCAGTGCTCCTCTGGCCTTGGGTGTTGTTTAACAATTAGACTTGATGATCTTAAAGGTCTTTTCCAACCTAAGTGATTCTCTGATTCTACCCCTCATTTTTATTCCTGGTGAGAGTTACAAGAGCTACCTGGAGAAATGAGCTGCATTTTCTCCTATTACTGATGAAATATTTTTGGAATTAACTCTTTTCCGGTGAAGAAGACACAGCAGGAGATTTTGGGGAGCTTGACTGCCTGTAGAAAGTCAGGGTTTACTAATCATTTGCACCTTATTGCTGTTGTCATGCTTTCATGTGACAATGTCTGCTTTTCTCAAACAACGAGCACAGTATGTTCATATAAAAACAAATGAGATTGTCACTCCCAGCCATCCACTCCTTTTCTTCACTGGACCCAGCTTTTCCCTTTGATTTTTGCAGCACCATAGCTCTGATTTCCTCCTATAGATGTAAAGAGACAGGATTTTCCTTAAACTCCTGCCCCCTTCCTCCTGCTCTTCCTCCCGGTTACAGACATTTCTCATTTCCTTTGCATGCACCCTGTGAGTGACTGATGATTGCATCTCCTTCATGGGGGGAAGAAATTGGGAGTTACCAGGCTTGAGGCTCTTGCAGCCCTTCTGCTTCTGACACCAGCAAATTATACTGTGTTAAACCAAGATCTTTTTTTTCCCTAGGCTCCAGGCTGGGTTTGAGGAGAACATGGTTCAGTTCTCAATTTTATTTTGCTGTTCAATAAACTGTTTTCTTTAAAAAATGTAAAATAGGTTGCTTTTCCCAAGATCTCATTAAATATTTATTGACTGTTTAGAACTCTTCAGTAAGTAGCAAAAGTCTCAATTTGGGAAAACACATAAGTTTCTGTAAAAACAATCTGAGCTTGCTAACTCAATATTAAAATGCAGGATGGGTGAATTAGTAACTAATTAATGCATAATAAAAGCCATATGCTTCTAGAAGTAATTAGCCAATTACTTTGATTCAAGGAATGTTTGTTTTATAGCCTCAGTAACAACTCACTTTCCCATCCAGATCAACATTAACATGCAGGAAAGTGACATTCAGATAAAATCAATCATTTCTATAATAAGAAATCCAGATTTTGTTGATGTTTCTATAGATGGTCTGAAATCACTGAATTTTTCACTTTTCTATGTCTGGGAAAACTGCAGTTATTTGATTAGGGCTAACTAAACTCCTTAGCTCACTTAAAACAGAAAGATGGTATTGAAAACATTTGGCACTGGCAAGAAGTAAACACTGAAGACATCTGCTGATTATAGTAAGGCAAAACTTTGCTCAAATGTTTCTGAGGAAGGTGAGGGGCAAAGTATCAGCTCGGTGAGTGCACCTCCTCTGCCTTGGCATACCAGACAGAGGCCAGGCTTAGCCCCAGCTTGCCCTTTGCCCCTGCACATCCATTGGACTTGAGGAGAAGAGGATTGGCTGGGGTATGAACAAGGGCCCATTTGTAGTATTAGTATGTGGGACACGCTGGACCTTGCCTAACACCATTTGTGTGACACTGTCAGGTATCAGATGGGCAGGATGGCTGCTGGCCCCAACGTCATGTGCTGGGCAGCAGGGGGAATTTATAGAGTATGAAAGCTTGCATTTCCCCAAACCACCTATCAAACATTATTGCCATTTTTAGCCCTTCTGCAATGAAAGCTGAGAGCTCCATCCTCCATTTCTCCGAAAATACACACAAATAATACCTCCATTTCTTCTCAGCAACTGCCACCATTTCAGTGGCTGCTGAGTTCCTCTGTAAATTCCTCACAACCTGCAGGGCAGGTCATGGACCCCAAGGTTTAGTTCTTCATTAATCTGTGGCATATACCATAGTACATCCCAGCAGACAGTAGGGTCAATATCATGTAACGTGTCATAACAGGGTATAAATACAGTGGTCCACAGTGCTTTTGCCAAGGTAGACCCTGCTTTATGAGGAGTAAATATAGATCCAATAACTAACTAGAGGCAGGAGCATTTAATGTTGAATTGCCTGGCCCAGGGAATGCTACACAGAACCCAGAATGGGATTAGTAGAAGGTCTCCATAACATATGGGGACTTCAGCCAATTCCACCATCAGTAATTGGTAACAAGTGTCACGGGATCACCTAAGCTAATAACTATCTAAGCTACAGCCATGTCTACTCTAAACTTGTGCCTAGAAAACATACTATCACAATTCTGTTTTCTGAAGTTCCGCATTTGATCATAACTAAACTAAGATAAATTCATGTGTCCTTTTAAAACACTTAACAGTAGCTTTTTCTTTTTATGTCAGTGCTAGAAATGTAAGTCACTCAGGTGGGGAGTAGTCAGGAATAATAATTTACTTAGAAGTGAACAGAGATGGGATCCAGATCAAGACTGAGATAAATACATTTATGTGTCTGCATGTCAGTAGCTACAGGAGTCTGCAATGCCTAAGTAGCCTTTATAGTTGAGGTTGTTCTAGAGTGGGTTCAGCTGTTTAAATCGATGGGATTTTGAAACTTCCTAGGACAGCTAGAAGTCTTGCACAGTAATAGTTGTGGACATGAAATACAGGATAAAAGCTTCATTCATTTCCCTAGATATAGGTGCCTGCTGACCTCTTTGACCCCTGCAGCTCCATAATTCCCAGTTGACACTAGGAATAAGTCCCACTAATCATAAAAAAAATTCCATCACAGCTGTCATTGTAGCTCCAGTGGGTCTAAATAGCCTTTTGGAAACAGAAATGGTCCTTTGATGACAGGGCCAATATATTGCTACTCCAGAATGATCTATCTCCATATTACTGTGAGGGTAACCCAGCACTGTCACAGGTTGCCCAGGGAAGCTGTGAAGTCTCCATCCTTAGAGATAAACAAAAGCTGCCTGGGCACGGTTCTGGGCAATTGTCTCTCTGTGGTCCTGTTCAAGTAGGGAGGATGGACCAGATGACCTCTGGAGGTCCCTTCCAACTTTAGCCATGACTCTGTAATATTGTGCTCATCTTGAGCTGGTCATGTGATAGCAAGAGGACTCGTTTTTCTAAGATTGCTATGCAGTGGAATTAAATCTAGTCAATATTATGTATAATTATATATAATTACATCTATTAACTTAATTTCTCTAGGCTGGGGTATAAAAGCTATTTTGCCATGTTGTTTATTAAGAAGCCTACAGCATGGGTGCTGGAAAAGTGGTGGGGTGTAAAGGGAAAAGAACAGAAAGAATAAATGAGAGTTAACTGGCAAGACAGTGAATTTCTTGTGTCTTTTTTTAGGGCTGCAAAGAGTTGCTGCATGCTGGAGAAGATAGGACAAGAACTGTACAAATGTGAAATTGCTTCCACTTCATCCCTACCCTGAAGGCCAAGTTTATGTTCTGAAGCATCTGCTTGGTAAATCCTGAGCCTATAAAAATAATGTAGCTGCATATTCTTCTTGAATGCTTAAAAGTGCTTGGTTTCATAGCTATTCTCGTGGAAAAACAAGATATTCTTTGACAACAAGATAACAATGTTAACATGCAGCCTTTGCAGAAAGAAGACACTGTGGTTTTTATCTCACTGTAACTTGTGAAATAAAGATGCAAAGCTTGCCTTGACTAGCTATACCAGAGACCTGTGCCTTGTCTCCACCGGGATTTTGTGTTGTGACAGGTCATTTGAAATGCCTTTCAGTCACAAAACCTTTTCTTGTCTTGCAGTGAAGACACAGAAAGTTTAATTGTCATTCAAACAAAACATCCGTCCCCTTCTTTTGACTCTTCCCAAGTCGTATTCTTCTCTCTTTTTATTGTCTAACATCTTTCAGGTTTTTTTTAAACTTCTGAAACAGGCTACTTATCAGTGACAACATATTTAAACACTATGCCAACCTGTGCCGAAAACTTAGGAAATGGCGATGTCCTGTTAGAAATGTTACATTCTTTGCTCCTGAGTGAAGAGACTTTTCTCCCTCAGAGCCCAAGTACAAATGTATGTTTTCCTGTTTGTAAATTCTCCTTAGGTCCCCTTTGAAAGTCGTCAAGAGCTTACATGGAAGAAGGGAGGGCTTTGGGAGGACAGACTCCAAAGAACCCCCCAAAACCTAAAAATAATCCAAACCATAGAGGGAGCCTGATTTTGGGTTCAGTCACATTCATGTAAGTCCTTTGGCTTCAGTGGAATTAGTCCTTCATTATGCAAAGGAGAAAGGATCAGTGTTAAGCCCACTAATATTAATTTTTTTCATAGCGGATTTACATGTGAAAGCCCCCTTGTACAATACAGCACGATGATGATCCTACACTCTTTGATGTGGTCCTGACACTGAGAACTGTTTTATCTCCTGGGGGCTCTCTTCACTGGGATATGATTTCATGCTTTGCATAATACCTAGGTGATAGCTTGCCTTTGGTTTGCCTTTGGTTTGGGGGATACACTTTGTTTCCAAAATCAAAGTTAAGTCAGAAAAAAATTACATTTATTTAAAAGTCAGGGTTTTTCTTCTCTCGAGTTGACATAACCTGCTAGATTTAAAAACTGATAGACTTGGAAAATGCTGAACACTCTCATTACAGCTGCAGATCAACATTAAAAACAAGGGGTTATTTTTAGCAGCACAGCACCCTTGTCTTTATGCACATGTCGCTTTACTGGAATATTAAATGGTAATTCACAATTCATGCATTTTGACACCTTGCTACTTTTATCTTCATTTTCTTGTCGAAGAAAATGTCTTAAAATCTCAACATTAGTACTGTGCTGGGTGTTCTTGAAAGTCACCCTTGTTCTTAAATGGATTGGTCAGTTTGACTAAATGGTGACTGGCAGTATGTTATTTGCTCATTTTCCATTCCTCAATCTTCCCAACTGCATGTTGACTGGAATGGGGGTTTTGAATAAGAAAACTTCAGATTTCTGCATGTAAAGCAGACCATTTGTGCAGGAATCCAAATTGTGCTGAACATCTCAAAATACAGGGAGGCAGTAACAAAAAACTTTAGAAGTCACATATGTGGCAATCACTTCTGCTGCTGTGGTTTAAAACACTACACAAACTCATCCAATGCCATTTTCACATCAGAAGAAAATCTGTTTGTTAACAAAATATGGGTATTAGGTTAAATTTTAACCTGGGATAGATAACGTGTGAAATACAACCAAGCTGCAGGTTTTACAGAGCTTTAAAAGGTTGTCTTTTAGCTGAATGCATCACTGCGCTCTTTAGCCAAATTGCTGCTTTGTGAAATTTTTCAGAAAAGGAGGAATCGATTTGCTGCATTTTCACAAGCTATATGTTGACTTCATGTAAGCCTTACATTGCACTGTAAGAATGTAGTTTCTCAGAAATGCTTTAACTCCACTGTAAACCCTAGCTTTTGTCAGATAAGACTGCTGGGCAATTAATCAAGATTTTTTGTCTTTTTTCTTAATTCCAGGTATATAAAACAGTTAATGAAGCTGAAAACCAGTATCAAACCTCTACATAATTTAGGAATAAAGAATTTTATAAGGAGCTTTAAATGACATAATTAAATATTTGAAAGCCTTCTCTGGGGCTAGACCTTACCAGTAGGTTTCAAACATTTCTTTGCACAGAGTCATGGCATAAACAAGCCTGCAAACAGGGGTAAGGTGCTGGCAGTAAATTTTGACTATCTACTCTTAGTCTGGAGCCCAACCAATGCTCCAGGCAAGGGGAAAGGGAGATTTTCTTTCTTCAGGCATAGCTTTACAGGAGGACTCTGTAAGTACTATGATATCATGGTGCATGCTGGACAGGGGGCTGACAGATCATTCCTTCAACTGGTCCAAGAGCTACAGCCATCAAAAAGCTTAGCAGGAAAGAGATGAGAATATCTGTACTAAGGTGTCAGTTTCAAAGGGAGAAGGCTTTGTTGTCTGGGAGTTTCTGTCCAGTCACCTGTCCTGCCATAGCTAAATGCAGCACATAGCGCAAACTTTTGGATCACTACTTTTAGCACACATTATCCCATCTGCATATTTGCCAGGCGTGAGGCACATGACTGCAGGAGTGCTTAACAAAAAGCTGATGATACTGACAAGCAGATGCCATGAATATTGTATTTTCATGACCATGGTTTACAAGCATCAAAAATTTCACCTGTGGCTCCAAAATCAAGAGATTTTATTTTTAAAAACATGAGATCATTTTTAGACAGTCTGTTGCTATTTGTTTTGTTTAGCTTTTATTTTCTACCTTTAAGCAGAAACTTTGTATTTTTTAAGATTTTTTCCCAAACTTTTCTTAAAAAGTGCAAGCTGACACCTCTATGCAGTTTCTGTATTTCATCAGCTGGGTCCTTCCCAGAGACACTAAATTACAAGGTACATGACAGACTCATAAGAGTCGTCATGGAGTGATGACTTCTTTTTTTCTGAACTGATCAAGCAGTTCATCTGGAAAGAAAACAGCATGTTTCTTTCCTCAAGATTTAGCTGGGTAGGTTAAGCTGATTTGGTAAGAAAACCAGCATAAAGTAGCCAGAAAATAAACTGCAAATTTTTCCATCTTGCAATTAGAAAGAAGAATCTTTCATATCTTAGGACTGTTGGTAAGAGGAGTCCTTTATATACCTTCTCCCTACATACCCAGAGTTTGGGCTGACCTTGTGCCCACCTTTTTCCTCATGTAACCCACCTGCCTGTGGCTTGGCTGTGCCACTGTCAGCTAGTGGTGTTTCTGTGGTGCTGGGCAAGCAATCCAAGTTACAGAAGGGTTTGTGGGGGAAGGCACAGACCTGCAGAGATGGCATCTGCAGAGATCACAATTTTTTTTTCACAAATCACAGCAAAGAAAGAAACCCAACTCTGTATCAAGAGAAGCATTTAATTTTGAATGCAATGGTTCTGTCACTCATGGAGCTACTTTTAGCTTTAGGGCTCAGTACTGTGCCAATAAAACTAATGGAAATTTTTGTCACTGCCAGAAAAGAGAGCAGGATTTGGCCTTTCAGAGCAACACAATTATTCTAGTGTTCAGCCTGGCTTTAATTTTTAATGAGAAAAAGGGAATAAACAGAACAAAAAGTGTTCCACAAGTCTTGGATCCTCAATAAATAAGACATAATGGTAGAAGTAAAATTAATGCTATTTTTTACAATCTATATAGGTGGGTGAGACAGTCTCAGCAGACTTTGATACATCATGCACTATAGCCATACTGATTTCTTTGTCCTGGTGGTTTGGACTCACTGGATATATGAGTTTTCAACAGATGAAGCATTGTTACTCCAAGATGAAGGTGGGCAGCTGTTGGATAGTCATGCTAGGCTGGTGCTCCCCTGACTCTCTCCTTCGCTGCCAACTTGGCAGGAGTTTATTTGGCTCTTCTCCTGAGCTCCTTCATTGTGGAACCCCTGTGTCCTGTTGCCTGCACCACCCTGGAGACTGTATCTGTGCTAAGGCACCAAAAGTAGTCAACCTTACTCACAGTTTTAGTCACAAGAGGGAATTTGTTACTGATTTTTTCCTCGTGGTTTGTTTTTAATCAGATTAAGCATCTGCTTGGTTCTTCACTGTGGTAACTGTAGTAGTGGAAGCTGCAGCTTGTTCCCTTTGAAAAACATCAGTGGTAACAACCTGTGGTGATGGGTTTGGGGCAAGAAGGGGCATTCACAGCATCCAAACACAGGAGCAACAGGAAGAGGTCTCTTGCAGAGATCAACATAAATGCTCCTGCTGAGGGCTTCTGTGGCACCTCCAGCTTCTCCTGGGCTGCTGAGGGAGAGGTGGCAGCTGAAGGAAAGATCGAAAAGGTCAGTGTCAGAGGTGGGAGACAAATTCTGAGTGTGGCATGGTGGAAGGACTACAGACAATCTGAGTATGGGGATGGTGTGAGCTTGTCTCTGAGCTGTGGCACAGTGTCATGACACAGAGAAACTACAGGGAGAGCAGATATCTTTGTCTGTCCCACTCTGGCTTTTTTTTTTTTTCTTCTTTTTTAAAATTACTTCAGCGTGTGATGGGCATGGTGGCTTCAGATACCTTACCAGCTGAGCCCAGGGGCTCATCTTACACCCACTGAGCTCCAACAGCCTCCTCTAAATTCCTAGAGCTGCCTCAGGACTGCAGCAAGCAGCAGCCTTGCAGCATTTCAAGAGCCAGGAGTGTTGGCTGTGGGGAGCTGGAGTAGTTATTGAGTATTAAGCTGAAGCATGGCTCATGTATATGTAAAATACAAGCCTTAAAGTTGCTTCCAATAATTTTTTGCTATGTCCTCTGGAGGACAAAATATGAGATGCTTTCCATTTGCTTATAAATTCTTCTTAATGGGTTTAAACTGCAGCAAGGGAGATATAGGGTAAACATTAGGAAATACTTCCCAGGGATAAAAGGAGCTAAGTGAGGTAGCAGTTTGGCTAGGGAGACTGTGATGTCCCCTCACTGGAGCTTAAGAAACTTGTCTCTCAGGAGGGATTTGGGGATAGCTGCTCCTCCAGAAGGCAGGGACTTGGATTTGATGCTCTCAAGCTCTTCCATCTCTGTTTTGTAGCAAGGTACTAAGATGGTGCAGTTACCAGCTACCTGAGATGCTCCAAGATTTTGTGTCCTCAGCATGTGGCCTTCAGGAGAAAGAAAGCTGGGGATGACTGGAAGATGCTAATGATGGGAGCAATGATGGGATGCCAGGAAGTGGGGACACAATCTATGCAAAGGTTTAAATAACTGAACTTGCCTTTATTTCAAACTCCCCCAAACAGTGCAAACACACTCTCCAAACAACGGCTGATTTTTTGTTCCAGTAAATTCACATTGTTTCCAAGCTATTATAGCAGCCCTACGAAATCTAGTGGAAAAAAAATTTGAATTTAAAGCGATATCCCCCAGATTTATACTGTCAACAGGCATCCTGATGGATAAAGCCAGGCAAATGGTTACATGAGTTATAATTGGGCTTTCAGTGACAGTCAGGTAGAAGCTATAAAAAATTTATTAATTAATAAGTATGGGAAGCATGGGAAAGCCATTTTTGGAAACCATCAAGAATGCTGGAATTTAGATGAAACCCCAGCAAACAGTGATACTTTTCAAGTGTTTCATCCCAAGATTTTAATTCACCTTCTAAAATGTGCACTTTTATGTCTACTACTTCTATCATGCATCTCTGAATGTGTAATGACACCCATATCTGTGTAATCTGCAAAGAAGATACATGAAAACTGTGTGGGAAAAGGTTCTCTCTGGTCTGGGTCACCCCTCTTCCCAGGCTGTTTCTCAGCAGTAGCTGTAAGACCCTGCTGCTGGTGGTGGGCTGTTTATGGTGCACAGATATGATGAGTTTCCTAACCCTCCACTCCATCACGCAGAAATGGCAGGTTGATGGACATGAATGATCCTCACACTGTCTGGAAACATTTTTCCTAGTTATTTGCTAAAAATATCCAGTTATAATTACAGTGGTCCTGTCTAATCTCTGACAAAAATCCCTTCTTATCTGTACATTCAATGTTTTTCAAGGAACACATGAAATTTCCTGACTGGTACAGGCTTAGATATCTAAAAAGACAGCTATTTAAGAAGTGGGAAGCATAGGATGACATTATGATTTGTGTGCTTGTCAATACCAATTCCACAGGAATAAGAGAAAAATTTAGGGTAAGACACATCGGTAGAAACACAGAATTTATTGTCAGAGCTAACAGGTTTATATAACCTCCTTCCTGTGAGTCTGAACCCATTAATTTAATTGCAAAGTGCATTGCTGCTAACACACACCTGAATCCAAAACATAAGTCTTGTCAGAAGCAGTCATTGTACATGTACCTCACAGTCTAGATGAGAGAGGATAAATTAAGTCTCTAAGGGATCTCTTCCTTCTACTTACCAAAACTTTGCAGATTATATTATGGGTACAGCATCATCCTGGTCCTCTCTTGATGCGGTGTTTGCTGTTTAGAAGTTACTGTTAATTGTGTGCCCACACAAAATTCCTCTATTTTGGGGGGCTGCAAGGAATAGTTAAACTCTAGTAGCGCCTGCTGCAACCCTGGGGGTCTGTCACTGCTGACACACAGCCAAGGGCAGGCAGGGGCTGGTTTTGTGGTGTGCACATGCTGGGATGGGAGAATCAAAAGGGACCAGTGGAGACAGCAAAGCCACTCCAGCCCTGAGCACACGCTGTCAGGGAGAGGGCCCTTGAGAAAAATCCTGGTGTGCTTTTCAGACTGATCACTGGCTGAAGGGTGTGTAAAAGGGGGAGCAGACATTCTCTGTATGGCCTCTGCTGTGCCTAGGAAAGAGGACCTCACACATTCCTTAAATGCAAGCAGAAGACAAAGAAACATCATCAACTGTTTCTCCTCCCAATGACCACAATTTTTTGAGCAATTACTTGTCTTTAAAGGGGAAGACCTCTTTGTAGAAAACAATTTTAATGGTGGGTGTCAGACCCTCTTTTCCTGAAGAACTGCTCCCAATGGTTATTCCTTGGAGATATTTCCCTTCTGCAGTCAGTAACCCAGAACTTAGTACACTGACAAAAATAACATCCTCTTACCATACGGAAAAGGTCTTTATTTTTACTGTAGTGCTTTTGGGTCATCATGGCAACAACAGCTTGATTTGTGGCTTTTAATGCTTTCTGCATTTTCCCTTCCTAACTCTCCACTTGCATGAGGTGTGGCAGCTGAGCTGCTCCCCAGCCCTGACCTCCAGCAGAGGTTGCAGTTCCATGGGGGTGTTGCAGTGGCACTGGGCCAGGCAATAAGAGCTTAAAATATTTATCATCTGGCACTTGCCAATTTTCTGTCCTTTCTGACAGCTTCCGCTTGGTCTTGGATGGCCTCCAGGGGTGACTATGCAATGGCTAATCGACCAGACTGATGGCACAGCATGAGTTCAGCCCCCTCTTTCATAGTCTATAAAACAAACATGACTCGTCTCTGTCAAATATTTCACACATATCCCTGTTACATGTGCACCATGTACCTGCTGTACTACATGCTTCAGAAATAGCTTTGGTCAAAGACAGTAGGAAATGTTAATAGTCATAGGATGCCCTGAAGCTTGCAGGATTCAAAAGAAACATTCCCGTATACTTTGCTAAGCATTAGAAGAGATGTTTTCTGTACCATTATAGATTAATGTATCAGAAGAAATGGCAAAGAAATAAGTGCTGAGAAAACTGGCTGTGGACAGATGGGCAGGGGCCAGATGCTCCCAACAGCTCTCGGTTTGTCTGTTAACGGGGGGCACTAATGCCACATCCCTGGTGGCTCAGAATGGGGGAGTGCCAAGTTGACTGGCATGACCCATACATAGACAAATTAAGATTTGTATTAATAACTCCTTACCATAAAAAAAAAATGTCACTTCAACCTTGAAATGAGCAGTGCCCAAGGACTATAAAAACCAGATACTGGACTTGTAGAAAAATGGTTCTGTAACATTCCTTATCATAACACCCTTATCCACAATGAACTCAGATTTATTTCAGAAGTCATTTCAGTATGGTGTTGAGATGAGCTCTGGCATGAATAGACAGGTAGGATTATCAGTACTAAGTGCTTGTCCCATGTTCATCTCCCCTTGCCAAGCTAGCAGTCCCTGAAGGGGCTTCCTTGCAATGGGCAGAGAGGGACCATCAGCTCCAGAAGGTGGCTTAAGTCACTGAGATCTGCACTGTCTTCAGGGCTCCCACCTCCTTCCACTGACCACAGAGGCACCAGAGGTGGCTCTGCTCCTCACTGAAGTACCTGGGCTTAGCACCTATGTCCAGGGAGGATGAATCTGAGCCTGAACATCTGAGAAGCACTCCGTGAAACTGAACAAAACTTTTGGGACAAAAAACCAGCAGGTGGTTTTGAATAATTTTTCTGCAGAGCAGAATTTGCCATCTGCTGCCCAAGGCAGGTTTACAGGGCTTCACAGCAAAGCCCTTGCAGCAGCTGCTGAATTTGTTGTAGATGGCAAAGCCCCACCAATGTGACCTTGCTGTAAAAACAGAGGGCTTATTACAAGCTTATTTGGATGATTGTCATTCCAGGTAAGGTGAAGTATACAGTGCAGGAGTGTAACCTCTTGCACATGAGATATTTCATCAGGCACAAGGACAGCAGTAAAATTGTTGAGTTGTCTTCTCTCTTCTCAGATCTATCTATTCTGTTAAAAAAACCCCAAGTTACTGCTCAGAAATGGTGTCAGATGTGAATGGTTTAATTGTTGCAAAGATGCCCATAAGCCAGCTAGGTTTCTGATGTCCAGTCCTTCACATGATGGTCAGGGAGAGGACTTCCTAAGCCAGCAAATGCTTATGGATTAGTCATATTCCACATTAATATGGGAATACACAAGTGGAGGGGTTTCCTCAAGTCATCAAATCACATCACCAACTGCTGCAGACACTGTATCATGTCAGCCCATCTCTACATCAAATGAGCATGCTCCATCTTGGCATGAGATGGATAGAGTCACTCCAGATTTGTGTGACACTTGTAGGTGCCATCTGTAGTGTGAGCAACACTTTGCACGACCTGAGGGCCTGAGGGCCCACTGAGGGTTGATGTGGAGGCACAGGCAAGAAAAAGCATCATAGCAGCAGGAATGCTAATGCACTGTCATATGGCCATGTGCCTTCATCAGCTGAGGGGCAGAAGATCTGCAGAGGTGGTAGAGAAGTATATGTGAAGAAACCCTCCAGCAGCATCTCAAGGCCTGGTATATACAAACATATGTGTACACACACATGTAAATGTATTTCCAAGTTTTCAAGAAGGGTGATTGATTACTTGAAAGCACATGGGATAATATAAAATAAAATCTTTGTAAAAGTGACATGAATGCAGAGCAGTACTTTGGACAATGCATGGCAGAGCATTATGCATGGCGTAACCCACTCATGGTTGGGTAAAGTGTGCACAGTGGGCTGTGGCTGTACCGTGTCACCATGCCTATGTGTCACCTGGGCAGATATGAGCCACCTCTACCCAAGCAGACAGCTGATTTTCAGCCACTGAGATGCTGGCAGGGACAGCATTCAGGATCAGACATCAAGCAAGGCACATAGGGTACCACTGCAGCGAGCAGCTTGAAACTCAGAAATGATCTGTGCAAACAATTAAAGGCAAGTGGCTGTGCCTAAATATGGCAACACTCACCGCAGTGCAGCAAAACCAAAGTCTCTGCTAGACCACACATCTGTAACATTACAGGCTGCTTAGTCTGTTCTTATTTACTTTCCTATATATGCACGTGTGCATCTCTGGAGGCTAGAGCTTCCCAAACCATAATACAGGTAACACTTGAAAACGGGGTGCTGCAAAGTTGTGAGGAAGGCTGTGCTTTTCCTGCTTATGCCTATGCTCCCAGATGGCACAAATTCAGTGTATTGGCTATTCTTCTCTCCCTCCCTGGAGGGATGGTTGAGGAGACATAAAAGCTGTTGTTGGCTCATGGATGGATGATTAAAAAAAGGAGTATTGCTCACTATCAGGCTTTGTCTTCTGATGAGGCAGACTATTTTCCTCCCTTCGCTCCTCCCCTGTGGATGTTTCCTATGGGATGTTCTTAACTGGTTAAAAACATCTGAAAGTATCTTTCATCTGCTACCTAACCACAGAAGGGTGAATATTTCAACACCCAAAGCAAAGAGCAAAAACCTCTGATTTTCTGAAGGGTGTCAAAATGTCTCAGTGACCACACATATTAATAAAGTAATGGTTACTTCGGCATGAAATGCAGCATCAAGTTGTAAGGGCTCACCAGTTTAGTGCAGAACTACACAACTTCATTTAGAAAGAGAAATGGAGGCTGTGCCTAAGGGAAAGCATGTTTTCAAAAGGGTGGGAAGCTTCAATTTTATGATCAAGTTGTATCTCACATGTCATAGTGTCACTGCCCAGACACCGCAGAAAATTAAGATCCTGTTTATTTGTATAGAAATATGTCAAAACCTGACACTCTAATTTGAAGACAGATGCAATCCAGAAAAAGGTGGATGCAAAACCATGGAAAATAGAAATGAGCCCGTATGGTACATAGAGGTTGGAAAAGCATATTTAGTCATTAATCCCTACAGGGAAAGGAAACAGAAAAAAAAAAAAAAATAGAATATGTTATTACCCAGCTAAGGGAAAAAGGAAAAATTTTACTTACCAATGTACTGAAAATAAAAATTATATACATAGATCATCTTGAATTGTGAAGTAGATGATGAAGTTTGGGGCCTTAGAACTGTTAATTCCACTGCTACAGAAGAGAATGTCTGGGAAGCTACAAAGGTAAAACTAGCAGTTCCATATGTTGCAATTTGCAAAACATCTGATAACGAGGTTGCTGATCACTGATAAATAGTTTTGAAAGTCAGAACAGAAAAAGATAAATCCAAAAGATCAGAAAATTTTATCACCTAGATTTTTTCAAAGATGAGAGAGATGCAGATCTGTAATTTAGTATCCTAAACTGCATAAACCCCCCCAAATTATTTTCACAGAATCACAGAATCACTATGGATGGAAAAGACCTTTAAGATCATCATGTTGAACCATAATCTAACTCTGCCAGGGCTAGTACTACACCATATCCTTAAGCACAGCATCTAGACAGCTTTAAAATATATCCAGGGATGGCCATTCAACCACTTCCCAGGGCAGCCTGTTCCAGCCTTTCAGTATAGAAATTTTTCATAATGTTCAACATAAACCTCCCCTGGTGCAACTTGAGACCATTTCCTCTTGTCCTATCAGTTGTGACTTGTGAGAGGAGACCAACACCCACCTTTCGACAGCCTCCTTTCAGGTAGCTGTAGAGAGGGATAAGGTCTCCCCTAAGACTCCTTTTCTTCAGACTAAACAACCCCTTCTCCCTCAGTTGCTCCTCATAATGCTTATTCTCAAGACCCTTCACCAGCTTTGTTTCCTTCTCTGGACCCTCTGCAGCATCTCCATGTCTTTCTTATACTGTGATCAAACTGATTACTATGCTGTAGCACAAAAAGCACAGACATACACCATTAGCTGTTCATGAGAGCCACAATAAGATGGATTCAGAAATGTTACTAGAAAATATAGCCCATATTGGCACATACCACTTCTGGGCAAAGCTATGAATGCTTAACCACTGAACTCAGTAGTGGCAGCTTTGCTCTGAATATGCTGTGCTGAATATGCTTGTTCTACATCTCCATTTCACTACGCCTTGCTGAGCTTTTAAAAGATCATATAATGATTCTTCAAACTGGTTTTGTACATTGTTGCAGAGACATTAACTTTACTGTGATCTTTTTGTAACCCTGGAGACTTCCTTTTTCTCCAGCTAGTGGTTTTTTTTAATGTCTCCAGCTCTGAGGAAATGTTTTCAAGGCAGATTTGCCACTTTGCTGCACAGCAGCTCAGGCAGCAAACTACCTGCCAAATGCAGAGTGATGGCAAAGGCTTTGTCCAAACTTCATCTCTAGCTCCTGAACTTTTCAGGCAGTTCCAAAATGCCTTTCCTTTTATTAGGAAAGCTGTAATTACTATCTGGGGGCAACCTTTATTATGACATGAAAAGAAGCACTCCAACTACTGTGCTAAACATTAGATGTTCGGCTGAGTGATAAAACACTATAATCAAGTCCCACATGTAACTATTTCCTTCAACCAACCTTCGCCTGTGTAAGTGCTAAACTTTTAAGTCACATAGTATTTATTAAGGCCCAGCATAGCCTTGTGAAATGTATGTCTTATTTTGCACATGCTTAGGAAAAGAGAAAGCTGAATAACCACTGTTGTGTGTTGTGTTCCTTCCAACCTGGCACACTGTCCCATGAAAAACAATAGTGGTGGTAATGGCACTCTAGAGACTGAGTGTTTCTCTGTGTGTGTTGGGCTGGTGAAAAGGTTTAAGCAATATTTTTGGGTTTATGCAGAAGTCAAAAAATCACATGTTAATATTCACAAAGGTGCAGCATTTACCGAGTCTCACTGTTTGTGTAAACTCTGAGAAATTTTGTATTTTCTAGTGAAATTGGAGGTGGGATTCCTCCAACCCAACTTTGCCCTTCTAAAACACAGGGGTCTAGCCCAGGTAGCTACTGAGTTCTTTGTAGTGTTAGCAGAGGTACCTTTAGGAGAAGATGTCATCAATCTACCTGGGACATTTCTTTTAGAATGGATCAATAGCAGTCCAGACGTGCTTTGACAGGGCTACTGCTTTTCTACATGACTCTCAGAAGTGGCATTTTTGACTCCTGGTTTCAGTATCTAGGAGATTGTGAGGGATGTTTGCTTTTATATGAAATAAAAAGAAAGAGAGAAGGAAAAAAAATTACGATTTCCAAATATGAAAAAATTTCAAAATATGAGTCTTAATGGCCAAAATACTGGAAAACACATAACAAGATCTCTCATTCTTAAATCAGTCTCAGTAGGTTTTGGTACATTCCACTATAGTCCCTGACTATATTTCACAACATCACCAGGAAATATTTCCTTCATACCTTTGGAGGGATCATTCCCATCAGGATTGCTTTGACCAAAATTCTTCTTTGGGGGGATATATTCTCTTTCCCCAAGAAAAGATGAGCCAGGATTACATGGATGAGCCAGGAGTGCACTAAGAGCAGAGGGCAGGACAGTGAAATGCTGCTGGGTGGGGATTCACAGCAGGTTGCAGAAGAAACACATACTGGGAGAAGTAGTCACTAATTTTAGCCTTATATCTTTACAGTTCATTGAGCAACCTGGTCTAGTGGGATGTCTCCCTGCCCATGGCAGGGGTGGTTGGAACTAGGTGATATTTAAGGTCCCTTCCAACTCAAAATCGATTTTATAATTCAATGATGATTCATGGAAGCTCCTCACCAGCACCCTCTTTTTTTCCATTAGATTGATACCGGTGTGACAATTGGAAATAACTATGATGGAAATCCACACTCTGGTGGTCCCACTGGCTGAGATCAGGAGGGTTCTGATCTGTGAATTGTAGTTTTATCCCAATAAATGATTTAATTAAAGTCAAGCTGTTTTCCTCATTTGTTAATTACAGGAAATCATGTCTTCCCCGTGTCCTTGTGCCTTTGTGTTAGACACTGCAGTCTTTCTGGAGCAGAACTATGTCTTTGCTGTAGCTTATGCAGCTGAAACACAACTTCAGCAATAGCAAAACAAATCATCATAATAATATGGCAACTATGGGAAGATGCACTGTTGATGTTTGACTCATTTAAGGAGAGTCCAGGCTTATAGAATACTAGTTCCATATATTTCATTCACATTTTCAGAATAACTGACATATTTTTGTATTCTAAAGATTAGGCTACTGTCTCCAGTGATGAACTTTTTGTTATAAATTAAAATATACTGTGCTCTGTATTGATTTCCTAAACAAATGCACGAATTAAATTAATTCATGGATCTAAAAACAGAAATATTGATTGCTATGAGGTAGATAATTTTGAGTCTTGCTTGCAGAAGCCTTTTATAGCATCACTGCTAAAGAAGAGAGGTTTTTTTCTAGGTTGTGTTAAAGTGTGCATTTGGTTGTCAGTCTGTATAACATGAATGGTGCATCCAATACATGGCAGCCATTGGCTTTCATCTGTGTTAGCAATGGGTTAATGCTTATTTGTGCCTAGTTTAATCATACAGGATATGGAAATGAAAACAACGCAAGGCATTTTTTAAACCTTTTTTTTTTCATTTCTTCCTTAATTTCTCAGGACATAGTGTTCATATTTCCTAGTAAACTTAAGTTGGTTTAGTTTTTGTTGTTTTTTTTTTCCTATCAGCATTGTTTTCATTCAGAATGTGATATAAAATGTGACTCCATGTTTTAGTATTGTATATTAATTACATATATAACATATTTACTGTGTGCTCAGTTTCATCACCTCTTTTTTCCTTCCCCACCTCATGAATATGAATCTATCATTATCTGTCCCATCATCATACTGGAGATTTTATACTCACAGGTAATTTGCTCTACATCACTACCTACATGTGATTTTTTTCTATTCATATATGTTTAAAATTTAAGTAGCTTGTCCCTCTCTCAGAACTTTTAAAAATTCCTTCATTCCAGTTTCAAAAGTCTCACAGTTACAGTTTCCTGAATAGATCTGTTGGTTTTTGTTTGTGTCTTTTTATATTTTTTTCTTTATCCTTGGGGTTATTTATGCAATTCCACAACTGGGTTAGTGCAATCAACCATTTTCCAATTGAGATAAAATGTTACTGACAGTGTGTGACATAGCATCCCTGATTCATACATACATTTAACCTTTAACGTATTGGGATAAACTGTTTCCTCTTAATATTCTCATTTCGTAAACATGGCTCCTAAAACTGCAGAAGATGGAGACACTGCATGTTCAGCATATCTGGCAATGGCAAACCCATCATGATGAGCTAGATTCAGACTTTAGGTGTAGCACAGAGTAGGACAAAACATCAAATCTATGGCCCTGCAGCTATTGTCATTCTCTTTGATGCATGAAACTATAGTTCCTCCTTCTTACAGGAGGCAGAAGGAATAAATACAGTATACAGCAATTAAAACTATTTTTTGCTGGGGCACGTCTTAGAGTGAGGCATCAAAATGTGGATCCAGGGTTTTTTTTGTTCTGTATTGCACCCTCTACCGTGTTCTGAGAATAAATAAGCCATAGGCAACCTTGCAAATTTTTTGTGTTTCACTGCCCAGGAGCTTGATTGGTGATGCAGAAAATACAGGAGAGGAGTACTTTGCTTTTACTTACTTCCCTATGGAAGTGAGCACAAAAGCTAGCTTTCTGTTACAATTTTAGCATTTTTGGCAAGCAGTCAAGAAAGAAAGTGCTTGGTTTGGGGGTTAACTCTTTTTTTTTTTTTTTCCTTCTTTTTTTTTTAATTTTGAACCACATTGTCACTGCCTAGGAAGAGCAACAAGACCATACCGGAACATGGATAGATAGCAAAGACTAGTAACTCCATTTGTATCTGCAGTAATGCTGCAAGAAGCAGGAATATTTTATACTCTCAGATAAGTTAATGCTTAGTTAACTGGATGGCTGCAGACTCCAAAGAATCATTTCTAAGTGGGTTTTTCTTTCTTCTTTCTTTGGCATGCTACTGGCTGTTCTGGCAGTGAAGAGAAGAAAAAAAAAAAAAAAAGAAAAAAGAAGCAAAACCATAGGTATTATTTATGCAGTGGTAAAAACCATTTCTCACATCAGTCAGCACTGATATTTGTAAAGACTGTTCTCACTGTTTGTTCTTACTGCTTATTCTCCCTTTTGCTGATGAAGCACCTTCTTAATTATTATTGACAATTCTTTTCCTGAACCACATATATTTTACTAAACATATGGATATCTAAACCAAACTAACCCATTTTTTAATTGTCATTTGCAAAGGGTACCTACAAGATGCAATCCACTTTCCAAAAGGATAAGAAACAACCTCTGCATTGAGGACCAGGCACATAACAGAGATAACATAGAAAAAACATGTAAAGAGCATCATTCTGCAATTAAAAATGAGAATCAAAACCAGCTCTAACTGGTTTTAAATTTTCTGCCTCTCGATTTCATCACTTTCCTCATGACTTCATTTTTCTAAGAAAGAGTGAAGAAATCTTTGTAGCTCTCTTTATATGACTTAATTTATTCCTGTATGTCATGTTCCTTCTCTGTCTTCTCTCTGCTTCTGGTGAGTATTTTTCTAATGACATCAATTACTGAAAGCACACAATCTACTAATTATAAGCAAATGAGCCAAACATGACTGTAAATGACAGACAAATCTGACTGAGATTTAAGATTGAAATGCTCTAAAGGATGTTGTCAAAATATTTATGATGTAGAAAGAGCACAGCTAAAGCATTGCAGATGTATTGCTGAAGATTTGAGAAGACTGGAATGGTTTTACCAAGATAGGAGGGTTATGTAGAATACGTTACCACTCACACTGCTTGTCTGTAAGCAGATTGAGGTCCACCTAACTGCAGCTGCTAAACCTTCTGAGAAGAAAGACCATCTTTGGCAGTCCATCAAACTTTCAACATCCAGATGGTCTTAGTTGGTTGGGTCTATGAGAGAGTGACTGCAGTGTGTGGGGAGTAATTCAAGTCAAGATGTCAGATGAGAGATCTCCCAGGTTTTCTGATTATCTTCAGTGATGAGTATCACATGAAGCAGAGTACTCTTTTGGATGTATTTCATAATAACAAAAAGTCTGGTAGTAGCTGTATTATGATCAAAAGAAAGTTTGATTACACATCTATGTTTTGTCTAGTACAGTGAAACCATAATTATTATAGCATAACATCTAGAAAAACAGCTTACTACTAACAAATATATTAACAGCATTTGGACACATTTCTTTTTCCAGTTTTAACTCTAAACCAAAAATTCAGACTCCTGACACCAGCACAGACAAAGTGTTGAAGGAACTTTTGGATTTTTGAACCAAGCTTGCTCTGGTACCTGGTAGAAGACTATTTCCATTATATTTCCACTACAGAATAGCATAATAATGTTGTTATTTCTCATTTCTACATGAAGTGTGCCTGATAAAAAGGATAGTTAAGTTAAACTGGAAAGTATGTGGCAAGCTGGGAGTGTGGAGTTCAACTGACCATATTGGCTCTTCATGTAACAGCTATTCAGTTTAAACCAATAAGGCAAACTTTCTTTGTATTTAGAAGAAAAAAAAAATCAATCTCTGAACTAAATTAACTGAATTCAGATATATATATATACGTAAAGATGCCCTTTAACATAGATATCTTCCTATGTGCTAGGTGTTCAAGATCCCACTATGATCAATGGGAATCTACTTAAAACCTTCAAAGGAATCTAGAGGGTGACTCATCCCATCCTAAAGTGGACACATGCATCCGCTGAGTCAAGCCTCATCGACTCTTTTGACTAAAAGCTGCTTTGACTATATTTGTTTTGCCTAAACATAGGTTTGAAGAGCTGTTTGAGGTGCCCTAAGATACCCTCCTGGCCTCAGCAGCAATATGTAGAAAGGAGCAGATCTTTCTTAGATCATTATTTTGTACTTGCTTGGGCCATGGGTGTGATGCAGCAATCCTAATTCTCTACTAACCACAGTGTTTACCCACCTGCCCTACCTATGAACACTTGCTCTCACATTAGAGCTGTTTAAATGTGGAGCCAAATAACAGACTTTGGGCCAAATTCATCCATCAGATAGCCAAGTGAAAGCACTGAGCTGAATTTGTTGTGTTATCTAATATTGCTTTTAAGTCTTGTACACAGAGTTATGAATAATTTACATTTGTTTACTTGCCACTTCCAAAAAGCACTTCAGATCTTCTAGAATCTATTGTCCAATGTCTACTTGTTAGCAGTAATTTTTGTGCTTCAGTTCTTTTGATTAATATAAATCGAAAAGTTCCCCATTTCATGTACAAGGTTATTATTGACAGAATATTTGCTATTAAAATGGAAACCAGCCCTCAGCTAGTGCAGCACATTTGTTCAAATGGGAATTTGGATAAAATAGAAGCTTATCTCTGCCTTGACAGCTATATAAGGAAGAAAACTTTGCGGTTCATTTCAGGACTTTTCATTTTTGGAAGAAATATAAGCCCAATCTTCATCTCTACTTCATATTCCTGTTGAAAGCATACTCCTTACACTTCTTTTGAGATAGAACAAAAGTGCATTTAAGCAGAAATGGCTCTCCAGCTTGCCTTTGGTTTGATGGAAAATTCACAAAATGAGACACTTGGTATAGAAAAATACATCTGAGTTTGGATTAAAACTTCCATATTCATATTTTCATAGTTTTATTGGTGCTGTGGCTATAAGCCTAATTGAGAAATCAAACTGAGTGATTATAACATAGGAAACCTTAGGGTTTTTTAAAATTCTCTTTATTTTTCGTTATATTTTTCATATGGAGACAGTATAAAAGGTAAGTGTGAAGTCACATAACATTTTCCAAGAAAGTATACAATTTCTCTGAAGTTCTGCAGCTCAGTGGTGACACATATAAACTCTTCTTTGGGATAGCTACACATCTCAGTTTGACCCTGGCAGCTGAAGCCCACTCTGCAAGAAGAACATATGCAGGTTTCCAGATGCTATGCTTTAATATGTCCGTATTTTTAATAGACTGCAGTTTCTAAGTTCAGAATATGCTAATTGCAAGCTGCTCTGAACATATGGAGACTGTTCAGTTTTACAGCAATTCAAGAATAACAGGAACTTGTAATTGGGGGTCATAAAAGAGAATAGACCATTTGGAAGATGGAAATAAGATCGGTGGAACAACATTTATCACTCATAGTTGTACTTTATGTATCAGAAGAACTAAGTTTTGCATGTGTGCTGAAGAAGAATGAAAAGCACAAGGACAACTTTTTCCTTGCTGAGATGGCCAAGTGTTTCTTTGCTGTCCCTTGGGCTGGGATTATAACTGGAGGACACTCGGTTCCCCTGACTGGTGGGATTGCAGTACTCATTTTTCATACCAGGTCATGCATTCAACAGCTACAGGCAGAAAAGCTAGAACTACAGTGCTGATAGTCAGTGCAAATACAGACCTTGGTTTGTAGAACTCAATCATATTTGTCCATTTCTCATAAAAAGGACATAATCTGATAAAGACAGAAGCAGGGCTGCCACTTAGAAACCATTCACCCAGCAACTTGACAGTAGTGCTTCTTACTTATGACCTTAGAATACTCTTAATTATTCAGTTTCTGGACTTTCTCTCTTGTGTTTTTTTTTTGTTTTGTTTTGTTTTGTTTTGTTTTGTTTTTTTTTTTTGTTTTTTTTTTTGTTTTGTTTTGTTT
>JAAGNO010017009.1:0-48609 GCA_033439905.1 Ceryle rudis | reverse complement strand
TTTTTTTTTTTTTTTTTTTTTGTTTTGTTTTGTTTTGTTTTGTTTTGTTTTGTTTTTTTTATGGACAATAATCTATTATTTAGCTCTATTCCCTTCCAGAAAAGGATTTGAAAAGGATCTGTTACATTTCCATTTCAACAGTTTTTGGCCATAGGAGACCCTATGCTCAGTACTTCTACTGTGCTTACTTGTCCCTCAGTCCTAGCTATGGAACATCATCTGTCTTCCCCACTTTCCATTCACAGAGGTGTGAACAGCTTGCAGCAGAAGTAGGAGCATGGTCAGCCCTTCTGTTGAGAATTTTTCTCTGTAGTGTGTACCTGAAGAATGGAAAAATGCATGTTGTTTTTTAACATATGCAATGCAACATTCATCCATGAGAAATCTTAAGAACAGGCCCAGTTCTCCTCTTATTTATGTGTTTAAAGTAGGAGCAACTTGGGGGGCAAAAATTGGGCCAATTCAATTAGACTGAAGAATTTAAAAAGATTTATGAGAAACTTGTAAAGCAAGTTCCTGAAAGGCTTTGATTGTTTATGCCCTTTGTTCTCCTATTCAGCTAATGCCTCGTCTGAAGCATGCCTGTCACTAATGCTGTGGCAGAAAGAAGACAAAATTTCTCCCAGCAGTCCTGATAGCTCAGATAGCAAAGGCATGGCAAAGCGGGGAGCCTCCTTGACTGGGAAGCCTTTGCATAAACTAATCCTCTCCAAGGGCTCTTCAGGTGGAATTCCCTTTTCTGTTAGTGTCATGCTAAACACCAGCTTACCTTTTGACCCAGACAGGTTCAAAGTTGCCTTCAGTCTTCTGAAGTTGTCCCAGCCTCCTCGAGGTTTTTTTTTTCCACTTCATTTTTCTCCCTTTTTGCACAGCATAAAATCAAGTCTGTGAGCATTAAGATTCAGAGTTTCTAAAGTGGTGTTCACTGAGAAAAAATAAGATGCAGAAATTTCACATCTGAGCTCCCTTTCTAGTCAGTGGAGAGATGTAGATGCTTCTGGAATGTGATTCATCTTCACCTAAAATTAGGCCTCCTAAATAGAACAGCTGAATTGCACCCTAGATTACCTATTGCTTTCCTTTGAGTGCAAAGTGAGCCAAAGGCGATGGGCTCAGATGTAGCTGTCAAGATTGCAAACGTCTAAAGCTAGGTGAGATGAATCCCACTCACAAATTTTGAAGAGTAGTGTATTTACATAAGCCAAACAACCACTTTTAAGAGGAGAACGGAGAAGAAAATATCCAAACCTTTCATCTGTGTTTACTGCAGTGTTGGAAAACATTTTGGGGAAGTAGTATTGCTTAGACTTTATTATTGTTTTGAACTTTCAAAAGGGAGACCAATTCACGTGGGGAAATCTATTTGTTGAATTCCAACTTGTATGTTCCCAGAAGAAGATCATGGTTGTCTCAGATGTATTTGTTATTTGGTCTAACTCACTGAATCTTTTCTGCTGCACTCTCTTTAGCCTGCTGCTTGCTCATGGACAGATCATTTTGCACACTGAAAATTTCATGTTGTTTCCAACAGACTCAGAAGCATATTTTTCTCAATTAGTACCATAGAAGAAAAAAAAAATCATGTTTTTATGAACACAGATATTACTTTTAAATTACAATAATAGTTTGCAGTTAATAGCTCTCTTTGCATCTCAAGATGCATGTATTTCCTATACATTGGTTTATCTTGCAATTAGATCATGTGAATATTATCATATCAGTTAAACAGATTATGTAACTTAAGGCAAACAGCTTCAATGGGCTGACATAAATTCCACTCACTGCACTTTTTCCTGTAATCTGGGTAACTGCAGAGCCAAAAGTCTGCATATGCTCAAATGGGCATTTGGACCTACAGCTTCCACATTTATGTACAGCCTGCCTGGAAATGCATGTACAAGTTAGCCACAAAGTCTGTGCATCCTATTTCTTAAAACTTAAATGATACCATTCACATCCACAAAGATAAACTATGAAATTCAGTCTATTTAACTGCAGACATCTAATGTGCTACATTTTAAATACCAAAGCAAAACAGTTATCCTAAAAAAAGATCTGATATTTCCTATACAGTCAGTGTCGAGACGTCTTCAAAGGAAGATCCTGTCTGTGTGGATTTCTGGAGGGCTGATTCACTAGGCATCTAAAATGCAGACACAGACAAGGTATCTAAATTAGTCTGGCTGAATCCCATCATAGGCACCTTTTCTTTAAGAATCAATGTTCTCACAGAAGTTAATGGAAGATCAGGTGTCTTTATAAGAATTAGCTTAAGAGTTCAAACCAAGTCCCAGAGGAAATTTGTAGTGGAGCTGGAAGAAGGATTCTTCAGGCCCATTCTTAGGGTTTCACTCAGCTGCCAGACATTGGTGTCTAGTGCCTTTTGAGGTGCCTGAGCATGTTTGAGACCTACCTATGCATGGACTCTAGGTGTGATAGAGATCCAAGACCTAGGTCCTTCTGGATAGAAGCAAATGGAATACCCTTGGTCATCACAAAGAACGCTAGACGTCCTTATGCAAGAAACAACACTAAGCTCCTAGTTTTATCTGCAGAATTTCACAAGCTATGAACAAGTTATTTCTAGGTTGAAGTGTATAATGCCTCTGCTAGATGAAAAATACAGCAGGGATTTTTCCTTTCCTTCTTGATCAAGTTCTACTTACAATTAATATTTTCACTCTGTGCCTCCAGTTCCTCAGACCCAGGGTGTTCATTGTTTTAATAAACAAATGTAGGAAACTGTTTTTACCTACAGGATTAGCCTTAGTTGACTAAACCAGAACCATTTTTCTCCCACCTTCCCAGCCCTCTCTAGCTCTGCAGGTATCAGCTATTATCTTTTAATAGCTGTAATAACACTATTGTTGTTCTTCTTTAGCTAGGTAAGAAAATCCATGATCCAAGCTGTCTAAAAATTCCCTGATAAAGTGTTTGGAGAAAGTTGCCACCCGCATACTTTATTCCTCTGCAGTGTATGGGAGCATTTCCAGTGCTTGTACAAGATGAGAGAACATGTGTATTTACAAATGAAGTTACTTAAGTTGAAACATAAATATATAAATGCAGATAGGAAAAATTATGAGGAAGTGTTTATATGTCATTTAAAAAAGCTATCAGGATAGACATGTTAGTCATCTAGCTCTTTAAACATGAGATTTGCACCTTTATTTTCCTTGTACCTCTTAATATTTAACATTACAAGTTACAAAAAGGGGTAAAGGTATTTACTTGTATAGAAAGAAATTAGACCTGCAGAAGCCAAAGTCTTTACACCCATGTATGTGAAAATGAACATTTCATGTTGTATTTTGGCAGTCTGGTGAAAGCAGTCTGATCTCCTAATTAGAATAGAAATGTCTGTGGCAGACCGCTTGGAAATAGATCATTGCTCTGTCTATCTAGATAAGGATTTTAGATATCTACCTTTAAATACATATATTTGAAAACACTGGATGCCATGTTTGTGTCCAACACAAAGGTGTGACACTATACAGTTAAGGGTCACTTCTATGTAAGTGGATGTGAGTTTTTCATGCCCATTGTGGTACTGGTGATAATAGAGTCAGAATTTCAGTGCTAGTAAATATATTTATAGCTTTGGCCAAAAAGACTGACTTGTAGCATTAGTTCAGATAAAAATAGTTATTACTTCAGAATTACAGAGTTTTAAAAGAAAATATTAACTCCCCAAAAATCACACTTCAAAAAGAATAACTATTTTATCTCTAACTAACTGGAAGCCACTAAAACTAGTCTCTAAAAAATAGGCCCAAAAATTTTAGCCTTTGACCCAAGGACCCTGTCTCTGTTACATCACAAGGCAACAGCTGAGATGAAGAAAGTGTTGTTCACTTCATTCTTCAGACGGCAAGAAAGAAACCTGTGAAAAAATGTATTTTGTATTGTCAAATATTGCTCCAAAATGATGGGTACATTTGCCCTGTATGAAGGGGGGCTCTTGAGTTCCAGTCTTGCCCTTCATCCCTGCCCAACTGCTGAAATTATAACAGAATTGGCAATGAGCAGCGACAATCCATTCTGCATTCATTTCAGTTATTCCATATATTCAGAATCTTGCTTGCATCCATTATCAGTTACCACAAATACACATCCAATATTTCAGTGTGTGGAGAATTCTCTGCTTCATTACAAGTCTGCAGATCTTAGCAGTATTTTCCTACAGGACATATGAAATCTTGCACCTTGTAGGGCAATGGTATCCTTAAAAGAAGAAGATCCATCCTCTCATCCCACCATCATTTAAACAGGGTATGAATACTACCAGTTAAACAGGGTATGAATACTACTTTCCTAGTCTACCTTGGGATCATGAGGCTTCTATGCAACATTCTCAAGGCTAGGCACTGCCTAGCCCCAAATGAATTTCAATGTGTGAAGGTGGCCTGGTTCTACTCATGGCTCTTTCAGTTTTGTCATCCTGTTAGCATCTGCATGAATGACACTGTTAGAAGACAACTCTTTCTGTTAGTTTAGGTTTGCACAGGAGCTGAATGGATAAACCATCACACATACAAACATCCCAGGAAATGGGATCAGAAGGAACATTATCAAAAGCAAAAATCGGAGCATTCCTGAGTAGCTGCTTTCAGTGCCTACCCAACTCTATCTTATGGTGAACTTAGCCAGAATGCCCATGAATAGATATTTCATTTCAGTCAGCATACTCTAAGTAACATTTGCTTTATATTTTCCAAGAGATACTGCTTCTCACAGATGCTTATGGCAGTTAGAAGTTTTATTTGTTCAGTTGAGTTTTCTGATGATAACACTTACACCTGTTCTTCACGGTCAGCTGTGCCTCATGTAGTTCTCTGCCGTCTGTGCTTTGGGATGTAAATACTCCCTGCAGTGCCTGGCCAATTGCACAGGAAAGTCCAGCAGTCCCTCTTGACACTGACAAATATGGTGAGATTCAGTCTAAGACAAAACATCCCAAATTCAGGTGTCTGTGTGTCTTGGATATGTCAGGGTTATTGATATAATCCCAGGTCAGGTTTATCTTTCCAAGTTGCAACACAGCCAAATTGAGAATACTTCCTAAGGCAGGTGCTTCCAGCTTTTTCATGCTACAAGGAGATCAGGCACCAGATAAACAATAACTCACTGAATTTCTTACTCACACTAGCTAGCAGTGAATTAACCACCTATTCCTTCTGTATCATCATTAAGATTGGTCCTGCATGTAATAGCATAGGTTGATCTAAATGAACAGCAAGGATTAAGTATCCTGACAGTGAATGTTTTAATATAAATATAGGGGAACAGTCATCTACAAAAGGTTTTTTTTTTAATTTATCTTCCATTTACAAGTTGTTTAACTTTTCATGTTTACTCTCTCATTGCAATTACAATGTCTGCTGGGATTTTACCTTTAATTAAACTAGATAGAGCCTAGAGAATTTTTATCAGTTACATATAGTTCTGAATAATTCAATAGCTTTTGTGTAGTACCTTTACTGAAATTAGAAATTTAGAATGAAAGTTCTCATACAGCCTGAAGGACTGTTAAGATTGGAGAATAAGGTTTTTATAGAGGCATTTGTGTATAAGTAACAGAAAATAGCAATATACCTGGGAAACCACCAAGTCTAGCAAAAAAAATTTAATAAATTTATAATGTAATTGAAGCCCAGAAGGTAAAGCACAGGTATTAAAATGGAGGCAGTTTCAGGGACAGCTGGGAGGACAAAAACCCCAACTTTTCATTTTAATGGAAATACCTATTTCAAATGCTCCATCTCTTTGGTTTTCAGCTAGCCCACAACATCACAGTGACTGATGCCCTATAAACACACAGGCGCAAAACACAGCTCTAAGAGATGGTTGGATGAAATAGGTCCAGCAGTTTGGGTGATCATCTCGAGTGGTTTCATCAAACTTTGTTGCCCATAGATTGACTGGGAAGCTGAGTTGACTATGTTTGCCATTTTGGCTAGAATAAAAGTTTTTAGAGTACAGAAGAGATGAGATATGTTTATTAAGGAACTGGTTTAAAGACTTGAGGTAGTTTTTATTTTTTTCTGCTCTTTCTTGATGGGAACCTCATTTCTTTATCATGAACATAGCCAGGTCTTTTGGACACATGTAACCAACAGTTCTCTCCAGATAAGTTTTCCTTTTTGTTATTAGCAGTTTCCTCCTGATGTAGGATTCATGGAAATTTGATATGTACCTACTCCTAAGGAGAACCAAACAAACACAACACAAACATGAATTCATGTGAATTCATTGGGGTTTGGATACTGCTTTAACCATGTAAGTCTTAAAACTAGTTGATATGTCTATACAGCAACTTCATCATGCACTGGCTACCAGGCTTAGAAGGCAGTTTATGTCCTTGAAAACTTATTTGTTTTCTTCAGGCTTGTAATATGTGCTAATAAAAGACATTACCTCTGTTTACAAGCCTACCTGCAGAATAAATTTCATTAGCTACTTAAATTAGCATGAGTCCTGTAAAGGGCTAGCTGACCTTCTATTACTTTATGATTTCAGACCATTATAAAAAACTCTACTGCCAAACCAGATATTTGTTGGTGGATTAAAACAGAATTCTGTTGTCAGCAAATATCTACTTCCTCTGACTTCTAGAGAATGTAAAGCTGGAGCTGGCAGATAAGACAAAATTAATGGATTTTTTTTTTTGTATGCTAATGGCATAGTGAGGTTGCAGACAGGTGTCAGCTCATCACTCTTCTTCATCCTTCCATTCTCTGCCCCCAAATATTGTCTTTGGAGACTTTGCTATCACTTGCAATGCTTGGTCCTCAAGCCAGTGCATGCAAATTTGTCACCTTTATGCAATATGGAGCAGGATGGTGAAGCCAGAGGTGAAAGCCTGCCTAGGTTATCTTATGTTCTTGACATGCAGAAGGTCAGTGAGAGCAAGCCGAGGTGCAGAACTCGTACATCCACCACTGTTTGGGTGCACCTGGAATGAGATCTAGAAAAGTACCAAAAAGAGATTCTCCCATGAATGAGCCAGAAAAACTCAAGTGTATTTAACCCATGTGCTCCTTTAAGTAGCTGTTACTGTGCTTGATGCTGAGCAAGCGCTGTGGTGGGGGGGAGGGTGAGCTGGCAGATGCTCTACCCAAGTGCTGAGTTTGAGATCAGAGCAGCTGTACTTAGGAGCAAATCTCAATTAATGTCTAAAACTAAGGTGTCATCTCATTAGTTCTTCTTTATTACAGACAGATTTAATAACTGGTCATCACACAGTGCTTCCCAAAGTTAAAACTTGGTATTGCCAATGACACTGTTGCTCCCCTTCTGAAATTATGTTAGTATAAAAAGCACATTTGCTGTATGAGGAGGTCGAGTCATCCTAGTAATAAGCAGCTTTATACTGGAGTAACTCCGTTCAAACTTGGAGTGGTGATAGTATACCAATTTGGCTAAAAAAGTCCTAACTGAAATGGATAGTGGTAAAAATATGTAGTGGATTCTTCTTCAGTGCATCCTCTCAGCTTTAAATCAGTATAAATTCATGCAACAAGGGGAAGCAGGTTGAGGGGGACAAAACTAAAGACCATAAAACAAGACAAGGGAAATATTTTAACTTCTCAATTTCTACTTCTTTGGCAGTATTTTGAGTCCCTGCAGTGGAACTGATGGATGTGTTAGCAGTGGCAGGACACTCAAAGCTGCTGCTCCATGAACAATTGCAAAGGACACAGTGTTTTCCCACTTACAGCATGTGCTACAAGTCAAAGCAAGATAAAGGAAATATAATCAACCTTAATAATCTGATAAAGAAATTATAGAATCATAGAATCATAGAATGGCAGGGGTTGGAAAAGACCTCTGGAGATCGAGTCCAACCCCCTTGCCAATGCAGGAACACCTAAGGCATGCCACACAGGAACAGGTCCAGATGGGTTATTATTATTAATTATTATTATTAATATAATCATATATGACCACAAATTATTGTACATTATTATTATTGTAATTAATTAAATGAATGAGAGAGACGAGAGACACTGGCCATGACAGCAAGTTTTATTTAGCAAATATTAATGATTTTTTTTTTTTTTTTTTTTTTCAAAAAGAGCTTTAGCATTCGGTGCCTCACCTAACAGTACATTTTAAATGGCCCTCAGCACTGGGCACTCAATGTCTTTTTTCTAGCAAGGAGCTGGTGTATGAAACCCTCTGGTGTGTTTGGGGAATCTATAATGCTATGGAAATGCTGAAACTATAATACAATGAATTTTCCAAGGATTTAGGAAATAAAGCTATATTATTATGCTAATGTATGCACACCACCAGATTTCCTTCCAAAATACTGCTAAGACTAGAACATATAACCCAAGATAATAAATAAAGCAATTACCAAATAAATGGATTTATATTCTTAGGGGAGAAAAACTTTTCATGCTTAATCTTGAAAAATAACTCTTCTGACTAATTTTATTTTCTATTTTTCTACACCAGAGACCACACACACAATAAGAAATGTACCACTAATTCCAGATGGAATAAGGTTGTTCGCCAAATGGTAAAATGTGTACATTATTTGGGAAAAAGAAAACATATGAATTTTTTTTTCCTTAATCAATAAGGTTATTTATAGACCCCCAACAAAGAAACTATCTTGTTCAAATGAAACATCCCACAACTGATAGTAAATATCAAGCCTTACTTAAAAAGAAAAAACCTTTCCAAATGCAACAAAAGAAAAGTCCTTTCCCTAATACCCCCTGTGTGTGGCAAGACAGATGAGAGATGTGTGGGAGCAGTGTTTATTTTGGGGATTTTTCCTTCCACAGGCAGCTGTGAAGACTTTTGCTGAGAGCCTCCAGGGAAGGCTGGGGAGAACGAAGGTGCTCACCTGAGTGATGGATGGGAACGGTGATGGTTTATTCAGCATCAGACTTGGTTTGGACTCTAGGTGGGGTCAAAGGAGCTGCACAATGCTGGGATGAGTCTTCTTTCTGCCTCCTTCGTCACTACTTGCAAGAGGAAACCAATGACTTCTCTTTCCTTCCAGGCCAGAGACTGACTTGTTCCATGAGTGTGCAGAGCAGATGTGGCAACCTGAGACACAGCACCATGATGCCACAGAATATATGCCCTGGTGCTAATTGCTCCCCATCATAGTGACATGAGACATGTAAAACATGAGTCCTTGCAGAGCTGGACCTTGCAGAATCATATCATGAGCCCAGGGCTGTGGGACAGGCTGCATCCTCAGGGTACTCTGCTGTCCCAGGGGCAAGTTCAGATGGGTATTTTCACATTCATCTTCATGACCTGGAGCTTCTAATGACTCAACAACTCTATTGTGTCAGGTCAGTGCTGGGCTTAGGGATGGTTATTCACCCACATTTGTTTGGCTCCAAAGAGCCACCCATACATCTCCCCTTTGATTTACTACACATACTTGTGTGCGCTCACATGGGTTTCATTTGCAAGCTGAAAAAATGGTTGTTATTCATGAAAAAAATATTAGAGGTAATGAAGTGGATAAAAAGTATTAGTGTATGAATGTCCTGTCCCTGCTCTACTGCTAATCCTTCTTGGCTGCTTCTTGCTCATTGCTAGAATAATTACCCACATATATATAAAAAAAATTGTTTCAATGGTACCCGTGTGCGTAAGTGTAGTAGCAATAGATAACAGATAGAGTGAATATAAGAAAACCAGAATCAGCTTGCAAGCAACTTATAGGCAAGAAAAAGAGCAAAATTAATGCAATAATTTTCTGGATTTAAATTATTTTGAGATAAGTCTTTGTGATGAGTTTATGGTAAACAACAAGGGAATATCACTTTCTTAGTTATTTGAAATATGCAGCAAATCAAAGTGGACCACTGTCTGGACCCATTTGTGTTTATATCATGCACTTAGAGTCTACAGAATGTTTACCTGCTATTTGAAGTGCTGATTTGGAAGCTCTGGCATCCTTTGGAAAAGAACTTATCATCAGCAAGTAATCCAGTACAGAATTCTTGTGGAATACAGCAAGATTGTTGTTAATTTAAATAATGAATCAGTTAAAGAACAAAATTTTCCACTATGTGTGTGCAACAATTACATATTTTATATTTATCAAAAATCACCCATTTTGATGGAATGTTAGATTTTAGTCCAAAAACCAACAAGCGGTAACTTCTTCACAGTTAAATTTGTAAAAGAAAAAACCTGAGGAATTAACAGCAGTATTCAAATTGCTAATAGTCAAAGTGTGCACTGACGAATGAATGCAGAAGGAACTTAAAATACACTCCAAGCTTGATACACATTATTAAACTGATAAGCAGAGGTGGTGGGCCATTCTGCTATGGTGTGCAGAAGAAAACAGTTTTCAGAAGATGATCCATAAGAAATAAATTAATGTACAAGGTGTTTGGACATATTGAGATGTGTCACATGTGAGGTATCAATTGTATATTGTAAATATTACATATTGATATTGCAGTGCTACAGTTACACGCTAGTTGTGCTTGGACCAGTGAAAGATTTTGATACTGGATCCTAATTCTACTTTTCATTACATTCATATGCTGACACAAAATAAATGATTTCATGGGTGTTTTACAGACTTACAGATACTTTTGAGATCTGAGTCCATGCACAGTGGATGGATCAGCTTTGTTACTGTTTGATTAATGTAAAGAGAGCTTTCATTACACCCCTGGGCTTCCCAATGGTTTTATTACGGACATTCTTTGCTTTTGAAAAATCTAAGCATAGAGAGCAATTGAAGAGGATTGAGGCTTAATAAGACAAAGAGGTTACAGAGAAAACAAAGGCTTTAGCTAGTAAAAATCCATGTGGAGGATGTTGACATTTTCTCTTGCCCTTGGGCTGTATGTACAGAAAATATCCTTTTCTCCTACAAATCCCATCTGTCATTTCTAATTTCTAAGAAACGATCTGGCAAAGAAACATGAAGAATATCATGAGTGTTAGAATTACTGGTGTTGTACACTGGAAATAGAACTGATAATTTTTTTGACAGAAGAGACTGATGTCAGATAAATGCAGTTCAGTTAAATTGAAAGTTGCCAAAATTTGCAATAAAAACACTTAATTGAGATATATCTTCATGTTGAAATAAACCATTTTCATGGTGTCAAAATATATTCATCTCTGTAGCTGAGATGTTTAATTGTGGTTTGTCATTTCAATTATTTTAGCCATGTATTGCAGTAACAGCATTATTTATAACACAGTATAAGAATGTAATATTTAGAAAAGAGTGTGTAAACATTTTCATAATGTAGAATTTCACTGTTGCTAAACTAAAGATTTAGATGTCCTATATTTAGATTTGTTTGACATGCTGTGACAGGGAAAATCTTAAAACACAGATTACTTTTTTTCTTCCTCCCGCATCTCAACAAAATGTCAGATTATCAGAAATTCCTAGAAAATATTCTGTTTTCTCTACAGATCTAGTTAAAATTAATTAATATTAATCAACCCTATCAATGAAAAAGTAAACTTTAAGGAATGCATGAAGAAAAAACAGTAAATGGTTGATTAGTTAATGATTTGTCACAAGCTCTGCAACAGAAACCTCAAGCAGACCATGAAGCTGGGGAGCAGGGTTGAAGTTCCCCGGCTATGTGATGTGATCATTTATTTCTTCATGCATATACATTAGGAATTTATTGCAAAATGCTTAAAACATGCAGTACCTGATTTTGCCTTCAGTACATTACCAGTTTTAGACCAGTATGAGGGAAGAGTCTAGACATGTATTGATTATTGATAGATTATTTAGAATATTCATAGTCTAATGTTACTGCATCCAACTCTGTTCTCCAATGAACCAAAGGTAAAGCCCCCTATGATGAGACATTGCCAGCTGCTTTTAAAACCACATCCATTAGCTGCAAAGCTCATTTCCAAATATAGCTAATTAATTCCTCTACCATTTGGATGCAGAAGAACTGATCATTACGTATTCTGGTCACATTTCTGGGGATGTTTGCAACTAGCGCCTGACTCAAGTGTATGAGATAGTATCCATGCTTACTGCAAACTACAGGAAATCTGGAGAAATTGCTTAGACAGTTGAGCTGTTTTTATAAGACTATTTTGATAAGATTAACTGTTTTGATAAGACTAACTAAATACTAGAGTATTTAACATGATTGGGATAAAATTTTAGATTTGAAGAGCAGGAGGCATCATGGTCTCTCCTCTGATTTTTAGTGTAATCTCAAACTGGCTGTTGGGATAGGAGTTTTTATCATGATTTGTGGCAAATATCCCAGTGATTTGTGTCAAAATGTGACCGTGGATGTCCCAACCAAGGGAGTGGTTCTTCTTCCTGGTGGTTGTATGACTGTGTAGTCTCACTAAATGTGCCCAGAAGCCTAAAGAAAAGATTGGAGAGGACTGAGCAGTTAAAACTGGGTCTAGAACACGTGTGAGATGTTTTCCATTAATGGAAGTTTTAATGTCATTGCTGGCATAGGAAGGGACTCCTTTCTCAAGGTCACCCAAGAGAAGTTCCTGTAACTACAGTGGATGGTTGAAATCCTCCCACCACCAGAAATGGGGAGCTCCTGCCTGCCCTGATATTAACCTATGTTAATCACAGCAGCAATTTGCAGTGAAGATTAGCAAAAGCAATGAAGCCCTCGTTACTCATTGGGACAGAAAATTTGAAAATGCCGCAGAATAGTAATAAAGGTGTCAACAGTGGCATTTCTCATTCAATACCGAACTTTCTTTCAGCTTCTTATATTTTTTTTTTTTCCTGAATGGAGCATGTTGGACTCTGTAATCTCATCTTTGAGGACAGTACTAGTATGTACAATGAATCTGTGTTGTACGTATCGCATTGTTCAAAGGGGCTTATGACTATCCTCAGCAACGTGAATTAGTATGCAAAATGTCAATACAGAGTTAAATTAAACAGCATGTAGTAATGAAAGGCATTCAATTTAGTAAAGTAAAATGAAATCTTAACTGAGCAGAACCAATTATTACATAAAACAGAATGGATAAAAGGCTTGACTCACCCATTGTCTAGACAAATCACTTAGAAACATGTGGGTTGTCTTTAGAGCCATTCAGATAATGTAAAAGCTTATTTGTAATCTGTTTGCCAAATTAAAAATATTTTTTTTAATTTGACTCATTTGTAAGCTATTAAATACAATGTGTTGCCAGATAGCTTAAGAAAAATACCAAGAAGGTAAACAACTTGCCCAGTGGCAGACAACAGATTCAGAGTAGGTCCAGAAAATTACTTCTGACACATCATTTGTCCTCCAGAAAAAAAAATAAAAAGAGTAGTTTTGATTGATTTAAAACTCTCTGTAAACTCCACTTGAATTCAGCAAACATTTTTGCTAAGTTAAAGAAGACAATTAAAAATGGAGATGCTGAAGCCAGTTTTTCGAGGTAGGTTCACACAGAGGTTTGGACCTCTTTTGCAAAGGCAGCACGAGTAAGAACATAATCCCCATCACTTCTCAAAACAGTGATTAGGGCACCATGGGAAAGGTAAAACCTTTGTCTGATCAGTGCAAAGGTTTGCTGATAAAAAATTACTTTTATCACCCCAAATTTGCACGCTTTATAAACTTTCCACTCAATGCTGGCTGTGCAGGCAGGAGGCTGGCCAGGGGACACCACCTCCTCCAGTCTCTAACTGCCTTCCTGGCCACAGGCAGGACTGTGACCATCACCTCTCCACATGAGACGGAGGGAGAAAGTCTGAAGAGCCAGAAGGCTGTGGGAGGCAGGTATCAGCGAGGTGCTCCACATCATCATATCACAACCTTCAGTCCTGCAGGATTTAATGAAGTCAAATGTCCACAGGACTCCTCCATGGCTATGGCATGGCTAATTTCATATTTGTGAAGATAGGAACTCTGCATCTGCTACTGGCTACACACCTTCCTCTTTTTTTGCCCTGTGCCACTCATTGAAAGAAGGAAAATTATAACTATATTTATAAAAGCCTGTGAGAATTGCAGGCTCTGGTGAAGCCTGTATTTTCCTCAGCATTGTAATGTTTTCTAGGATCGATGGAATCATTTTAAATTTTATTACTTTTTCAGCACACTGATGAAATGTTTATTGTGGGTTTTTTTTTTTTCCAGATGGTTTCCTTTACAGCCTTTTCACCCTAGAAAATATTTCAGTTTTTTTCCTCTTCTCTAAACACACATGTAGGAGTGTTTTTGACTATGTTTATTATGATTATATTCCTTATTTTGATTGCCTACAATAAAAATATTAGTTCAGATAAAAATCTCTTCTATTGTGAAATGGTACACACTACATTGCTATACATGCTCGCCTTCAAAGAATTAGAAACAGTAGCTTGTATAGAGTATTAGTAACCACTATTCCAATCCAAGTACAGTAGAGTACAGCAGTGATGGAATTTTTTTTTAAAGAAAACTCACTAAAGCACATTAAAAATGGCTCTGCAATCAGGCTTAAACACTGGCTTCATGTCTTGGCTGCCAAAACTTAGCAAACAATCTGCCCATTGCCACCTCTCTGCCAGCAAGGTCTTGGTCAATTATTGCTAATGATACAATCTGGTAGTGATGGGAACGTTCACATTTGGAAGACCAGCCCAGTCACTTCACCAGTGCTAGCACCAAGAGCCCTGTTGCACTTGCCATAGTACTGTTTATATCTCTTTGCTGGGACTCCCTCACTTGAGCTGGTGAGGCTGCTGCAGGGATGCTGCCGGCAGCAGCACCAGCATGACTGGGGTCCTGCAGGAATTTATATACAGCAAGTCATGACAAAAGTAACCAGTAGGATTGCAGAGGCAGACAGTCAGGAGCTGGGAAATGCCCGAGCTGAGATCACCCATGCAAACTGCATTTGACCACCTTCATTATGATGCAGCCCATAATTACACATGAACATGCAATTTTCAGACCATTGCCACACTCAATGCCAGCAAAATCTTAGCTGTGCAACTCTTCATTTTTAAGTCATTGTCTCTGCAACTGTAGGAAGCTTTTTCACTTAGTTTTTCTTTCTTTGTACATGCAGTGACATTCAAAGGGAGAAATATTAACTGAAAGCTTTTGGTGACAGTGTTGAAGAGCCTGAAGCAGACTTCCAGTCCTTCCTCAAAGCACAGTGACCCTGTAAATGAGACAAGTTCCTTAGAACTTTTACAGCATCTCCAGCTCCGCTCCTATTCATGACTCACTGATTTGGTTAATTTGAATCCAGCTCTTAGTTGCTTGCAGTGGAGGCTGTATCATATTTATTTAAAGCCATTTACATTAAATCAGAAATTTGTCTGGTCCCCTGAGTAGTCACTTAAGGCAGGTTTAATTTTATGGGAAAATAGACTCATTAATGTCAAATGGAAAGCAAGGCCAATTAAAATTTACAGCAAGCTATTACCAGTCTCTTAATATGGAATTAATTAAAAGATCTGTTAAAATAAATTGACTGAGTATGTAAAAATTTTGAACTTGAAAAAAGAACCAAAGGAACTAAGAGAGGAGAAAATAAACTGGGAAATGACTTGTTTGATCTGTAATAATAGTTGTGGATAAATATGTAAATATAGTGGGCACAGAGACACGTAAAACCAGATCTGTTAGGTGAAGTTATCTGGCACAGTCCAGATACTCATCTCAGTTCAAACATTTCATAACCTCTTGCTCTTGACATATTAATCCAAAGGAAGTCTAACATATTGAGAAAATGTCATACAAAACATGGAGATGTATTAAAAAAATGTAGAGATTTTGTTTCACTCACTTTGCATTTGATGGACTCTTCACTTCTCATACAAAGGAATTTGAAAGGCTCACCCTTTGCCAGAAATAACAGCTGGGGGTAATGAACAGGTTTCATTCCAACGCGGACCTTCTCCATTAGCTCATGGCTACATACACAAGACATACATCAGTGCTGAGACCATGAGCTGCTACCACGCACATCAGAAAAGTTTCCTGTTGACAAGTGAGTGCCCACAACACACCTCTCTCACACACTGGATGGTGCTACAGTCCATGAGTGCAAGTCATGCACTGTTGCCTTTCAGATACACTGGGGAAGTGGATGGAGGTGGTGCTGGTGCTACAGTGGTTGCCCTACATCCATGCTGGAAACCACAGTGCCCATGGGAATGCAATCCCAGGTTTTCTTGCAGAGTGTGAAAACAGCTGGCTTTATTGCAGAGCAAGCTGTAAAGATTAAAGAAGGTATGATTTGAAAATGGATTTGCAATATTGAGCTACAGAGGATAAGAGAGCACATTGCAGCAACTGGATTTATTTGCCAAAGAGAGTGTGCTGGATCTTCCAGTAGTGTTGTGAGGTTGTCTCACTAACCACTAGAAGCCACCTTAGATTTGGAAACCCTGAAGGATTCTTACAGCAAAGTCTTTCCAGCTCCTCTTACTAAAGCTGGCTGTGATACCATAATTAGAGTAGCTAGTCTGGATGATCTACTCTTTCTGAAACCCACAACAACATCATTCATCGCTTTTCTTTCTTCCAGATCATCTGCCTCCCATTTCTTGTGATTGGCACAAAGTAATTATATGGTATTTCCTCCACACAGAATGTTGTGGTATCAGCTGCTGAAGCAGTCCCCATGCATGTGGCTGAATGCTTTATCCCTACAATACTCTGAGGAAAGGAAGAACAAGATCATTCTATTCCCTATCCTCTTTTAGGTCTCTGAATTTTCTACAGTACGTTTTCATCATATATTCTTGTCTTGAGTGACTTTTCATACTCTGCATCTAGCTGAAAATAAGTTGTGTGTTAGAAGCTGAGATCTCTTGCTTGATACATCACAGTTCCAGTCTTGCAAGTGTCATTTAAAAACAAATATGACATAGCAGAAGGAGAAGTGTGAGTGGGTTATACTGAGCAGAAAGCACCATCTCTCCAAGCCTGCTGTTAGTTCTGTGGCCTCTGAAGGCCACACAACAGTGTCCAACATAGAAATCATGATACCTAAAAAGCATGTGCCCAATGACAGCACGTGACTCAGCATAACTCAGTACAGTCTAGACCAGTTTTAAATGTGCCCAAGTACATTTCTGAGTACTGAAGTCAACTGGCAGCTCGTCTCCATCTAGTCTAGGAAGGCCTTTTAGTCTCCAGTGCAGGTGGCTGCCTGCACACTGCCTGTTGGGAATGGTCTCTGATAGACATGGGAAATGTCCATGTTAACTGGTTAGTGTGGGACAGATCTGTGCCAGACATACTTTAACTGTTTCTTGCTTGGACAGTCATAGTCAGGTCCCTAAAATTCCTTGAGCTTGCACATGTAAACACATCACTAAAGGCTTTGTAGAGTCCAGGCAGAGAGACAGGCCAAAGGTGCTGCCACGGTCCCAGGCACTGAAAGCAGGGCTGTTCTCTGTGCAGGGGCTGACTACACTGCAGCCTGCTTGAGGAGAGGCCGTTGACTTCTGCCTCTGCCTTAAACACCACTCTCCACATGAAGTCCAATCTTATCTTTCTGCAGTTGGCTCCTAACCCATTCACACCCCTTTTATGCACCACTACTGTCCATAGCTCTGTGGGGAGAACCTGGGTGCATCAGCCAGGAGGGCAGAGGTGCTGTCTGGGCTTCAGGTGTGTGGTATGAACCAGACTGCAGCTCAAGAAGAGCAATCTCTCTTCCCAGATTGGTATAAAGCTGCCCAGTGGTGAAGGTCATCGCCTCAAAAATGGCCAATGAGGGAGCCAAACCTGCAGCTCCAGGTTCTTTCAAGCACTGCTGTTGCTGCAGGTCCTCAGGTGCTGGTTTGTGGGTACTCTGTGCCACTGGCATCCCTCATGTGTGTCCTGGGGAGCCATATTGAGCTCCATCTAAGCCTAGTGGACCAAGTCCCATAGGGTTCTGAGGACACTCTGGAACATTCTGGCCATCCCTGCTGGGGCTGCCGTTGGTGGGTGGATGCCCAGCAGCCCAGGAGTCCTCCCCTTGGGCTGCAGGACTTGAGGTCTGGCTAAGCCTTTTCCTCCTCGCTGAAGAAAACAGTATGAACCGTAGCCAAAACTTAACACATCTGTCAGCTCAAATCCACACGTCATCCTCTGAGCCAAAACACTGACAAAGGAAAAAGCCCTGCCTGTTTCTTATTTGGTCTGTAGGAATTCAATTGCTAGCAAGCATCGCTTCCAGCAGGCACAGAGCACAGCTTGACCTGTTTGCCCAGTCCAGATAGATCAACTGAAGTTGAATTTAGAAGCCCTAACAATTGCAGCAAACTACTCATAAATGAACTACAGGGCAACAATTATCTACTGAAATTTTAGATTAGAGAAGCTTTCTTTTCATGGATGAAACATGAATTAAATTAGTGAAATTAATTATATGCTGCAAATTATTCATTCTGCTCCTATTTCTTGCTGCTCTGTGATACGTCTGATAAAAAACATTTGTCAAGTAAGCCTATCTCACTCTTTTCAGCTACAAAAACAAGATTCATATTATAATTCATTACAGTATTTCCTGACCCTTCTTTGGATCATTTGCATTTGTCAGAGTGGATTTAAAATGCTACCAGATCTCTAACACTGAAAGGTGTAAAGAACTCTGAAAAGGTGCAAGACGATGAAGAATAAAGCACAAGGATTTTAGCAGCCACACTAAGAAAAGTCTTTATAATGACTGATCTGGCATTTCAAAAATAGTTTCTTCCCAACCGTTCGAGAATGTGCTGAGATTTATCGTTTGAGAGGAGCTGATTTCACCCTTCAAACTGAACAATGTACATACTAATCCTCTGTGCCTATTTTGTAGATGTTTGTTCTCTGAAGTTCCAAGGGGATGTGTGGGGAGAAAAGCCTTTGTGGAAATGAAGGTAGTGCTTTCTGTGTTGGTCATGCTGGACCATACATTGATTTCTTATCATAACCTGGACAATAGACAAAAGGTCACTCGAATGAATCACTGATCAAAGAAAGTAGAGGACTGAGATAGTTAAATCTGAAGATTTAAACCTAAAGAATGTGTTTCCCTGTGCTGATGCAGGCTGACAACAGACTTTCCCTGATCTACCTAACTTCCCCTGATCAAACCTAACTTAGGTCAGTAATCCCACCCGCATTTTCCCTGCACAAGCCTGTGACTGCTATTCACATCTTAAAATTTCTTGTGCTAAAATCAAGCTAAACCATTCATGTTAGTGTGCAAGGAAGTCCCAGATGGGTAAATATTTATTGCTGAACCCGCAAAACCTGGGTTTTTTCAGGTCTACAAGGTTTTTCTTTCATCCCAAGAAATTTTCAAGTCTCAGTAACTTTACATGTGCTTGGAAAAAAATTTAAGGGGCATCTTGTCTTACATCCACACTACGTAGTATGCTCAGGAACACATGAAGGTGACACTGGCCTCCAGACATTAAGTGTGACTCAGGTGTAGGCTAACAGATATTACCCTTTTTCTGGGACTGTCACTCGAATGAGGTGACCAGCCCCTGCAGTTACTGTTCCTTGCCCTCTGTACTGTTCTGCAGCAAGGATATGAGTGACATAACCCAAGCAGTTGAAGAAGATTATAGAGTTACAGTTCATGCATGGCTTATTCCTCCCTGTGAGACTGAGTGACCAGGTGGTACATTTACTGTGTGACTGTAAGAGAGCAGAAAGAACCCACTTCCCTTGGCTTCAGCTTTTGTGTTATAAATTTGTGCATAGATGTGTGTGAAAAAGAGAAAAGATTGTGTTCCTCTGTTTCACAGGTTTCTTGCAAGTCTTCCTCTGTTATGAATTTACCTCTTCTCTCTCATATTTTCACTCTCCTCAGTTATGCAAGAGCTCAGGGACAAGGCAGGTCACTGGAAGGTCTGGGAAGGGGCTGAATCAGTGATTTTAACTCATGGCTTGTGAACCCCAAGAATCATGAACTACCTTCAAGGGGTATTCGTAAGGTATATGAGGCTATATACATACTCCATGTAAAGATGAGGTCTGATGCACATCTTCTTACTAATCTCCCATAAGTTTCTGTCAAGGGGGTGGAAATGGAGCACAGTATAGTTACTAGAGTCCCCATTGCTGGGTGACACAAGCATGAGGACAGGGGGCACGTGACAGCTGTCACCTTTCTCCCAGGATAGACACAAGGCTAAAGAAGTAAACTATTGGTTGAATTTGCCCTTCCACTTAGAAGCTTTATGTAAGCCAGCAAACTGGAAAAGGTCAAAACCTGTCAATGTAGATCATTCTGCTCCAGGCAGAAAGAGTTAACTTATTAGCTGTAGGTTTTGCTGTTTCAGAGACCTCGGGACTCACTAAAATGAACTGTGTAGTCAGATTTAAGAATTTAAGATCATGCTGATAGTTCGTCCTGCCTGTAAGGGTGCAGGGAACAAATGTCCATCAATCTTGGAATTTGGAGAAAACAAAGTTAAAAGGAAACTCTTGTTACTCTGCTTCTACTTGTTAAGTTCTGGATGCAGCACAAAGCACTGTGTAAGTAACATTCACCAAGAAATCATCATAGACATAAATTACTCAAACCCTCATCAGTGTCTGTTTACCACAGATCAAGAATTCACAACTAAAGCTGAGGACTCTGGGCTCTGGGAAATGTGCACAGAATGCAGCAAAAGTTTTGCTCCACAGCTGCAACAAAAACTTCATGGTCTCTGCTTGGTTCTCAATGACACCATCACAAATCTACAGTAACTCAATGTTCTGACAGAGAATTAGTCTAGACTCACTCGAGTCCTGCTGAGAGCAAGATTTATGTAGTGTATTTGTTCCAAAACACAGTATTTTCCTCTGGCTTCTGCCATCAGTAGAAATGTTTTGGATATGTTCCTGCAACACTGAATGACTTTATACAGGATTACTATGTTTATTATTATTTTGTATTTGATTTTAAAAAATGTTTTTAAAATGGTTACAGTCCATGGCGGTATAGAAACGCATTCTTTTACAGCTAGGCAGGCGTATAAATAGCCGAGCTTTTTTTTCTCTGTAGCTGGTGCTTTGCTGGGTTTCACCAGAAGGGGGTAGAGTTTGGAAAGGACTCCTCGCAGCCTGCGCTCCCTATTGTGTTGGGAAACAGCAAAGGAAAAACAAGCACAAGTTTCTCCTCTGCACGCTTGCACCGACTATGTGCAAGAGTCAGTAGATGAACTCTGGAAGACTTTAAAGTAAAAAGAAAACGGAGAGAAAACCAAAATTCAATAGCAGCTTTCTAGGGAGATCTGAGGAATCGAAGAGAGAAACCGCAACAGTTTTCTGTGTGCTCACCCTGCTGATTGTGTCTCTGAGAACTGTCACTCACTGCACGTTGCATTAAACAGAGCACAGGATTTATTTCTCTGCCGTGGCTTCCAACCTGTGAATAAATATCACTTTTAGAGAGAGCATGGGACCTGAAAAGACTCTCGAGCACTGAACAGAGGGGTGAGTTTTAAATGGTTTCTTCTCTTTCAAATCTGCTGGAGCTTTCTAACATCCTGCTTGCAGGCACAGAAGCCCAATGACTTGTCTTTTCCCTGCAGCTTGTTGCATACCTCACGAGGCTTTCCTGACGGCAGGTTTATTTCTGTAACCTTTCCCACCACGACGCCGGGTTAGTTTGGTAACATTTGTAGTAGAGCTCACTTGGTGCTGATTTGCTTTCATGAGAAATTAAAAGCACAAATCTTTGAAACTAAACAACAGGCTGAAGATCAAATAAAATCCAATACAATTAAAATGGCAGGTGATTCTAGGTTTCCAGATGTGGACACTGACAGGTCAGAAAAAAATGAAGAAACTGAGATTGTAGTCAATGTCGGTGGGGTAAGGCAGGTGTTCTATGGAGATAACCTGAATCAATACCCAGAAACACGGCTGGCAGAGCTGATCAACTGTTTATCAGGGGGATATGATAGCATATTCTCCCTCTGTGATGACTATGATCCTGGAAAAAGAGAGTTCTACTTTGACAGAGATCCAGATGCTTTCAAATGCATTATTGACGTGTACTACTTTGGGGAAATTCACATGAAGAAAGGAATATGCCCCATATGTTTCAAGAATGAAATGGAGTTTTGGAAAGTGGATCTGAAATTTTTGGATGACTGCTGCAAAACCCACCTAAGTGAAAAAAAGGAGGAACTGGAAGAAATAGCCCGAAGGGTGCAACTGATTCTGGATGACTTGGGGGTAGATGCCTCAGAAAGTCGCTGGAAAAGGTGCCAAAAATACATCTGGAAATTTCTGGAGAAGCCAGAATCGTCCTACCCAGCTCGAGTGACTGCTGTTCTGTCCTTTCTGTTTATTTTGATCTCCTCTGTTGTGATGTGTGTGGGGACCATCCCAGACCTGCAAGTCATAGACACAGAGGGGAATCGTATGGAGCACCCGACGCTGGACAGCATAGAGACAGCCTGTATAGGCTGGTTTACTGTGGAGTACGTGCTAAGGCTAATCTCATCTCCCAACAAACTCCACTTTGTCCTGTCTTTCATGAACATTGTTGATGTGCTAGCAATACTTCCTTTCTATGTCAGCCTGACCTTGACCCACTTGGGAGCCAAGCTCATGGAGCTGAGCAATGTCCAGCAGGCTGTCCAGGCACTGCGCATCATGAGGATCGCGAGGATTTTCAAGCTTGCACGACACTCCTCAGGGCTCCAGACTCTAACCTATGCCCTGAAACGCAGCTTTAAGGAGCTCGGGCTGCTCCTCATGTACTTGGCTGTTGGAATCTTTGTCTTTTCTGCCTTGGGTTATACCATGGAGCAAAGTCACCCTGAAACTTTATTTAAAAGCATCCCTCAGTCATTTTGGTGGGCAATCATTACCATGACCACAGTTGGATATGGAGACATATACCCGAAAACAACACTAGGAAAACTGAACGCTGCCATCAGTTTTCTTTGCGGAGTGATAGCAATAGCCCTTCCCATCCATCCCATCATTAACAACTTTGTCAGGTATTATAACAAACAGAGAGTTTTAGAAACAGCTGCCAAGCATGAATTGGAGCTCATGGAGCTAAACTCAGCTGAGGGGAAAGCCGCAAGCTCCAAAAGTGAACTAGAGGATCTTGTGAGGGGGGGCAAGGACGGTCCTTTTCATAGCAGCCGGCTAAAAGTCTCCCACAGTGACACCTTTATTCATCTCCTGTCAGAAGAGAAACACTATAGGACCAGGCTTCAAAGCTGCAAATAAACTGTGAGCTGTTGTCAGCACTAAGCTATAGATCGGGACAACCTGACAATCAACTGCTGAAAAGACTCGCGGGATCTGTCAGAGTTGGGAGAGAGTGCTGCTTTGCTTTTCCAACATGAATATAAATTAACCCCATGATATCTCCATCAACAGTTGGTAAGACTTTGCTGTTATTACTCAAAATAAAATAGTAGAACTCCATTGAGATCAGACTGCTTATGATGAGCGTGTTCCGACAAAAATCATCTGTAAGCATTTTAGAGACTTGGAAGTCCTTCCTGATGAGTAAATGTTTGATGATCTGAATGTCCAGCATTGCACCATCAGAACTCTGTACCTGTAACAATAAAGAGCAGCATCACACACATTGTGTCTTCCAGGCTGTCTTCAATGCCTTCGCAGCTCGGAGAATTGCTCTTTAAAACATTAAAGAAGCCTCTCACTCAGATTCAGGTTTAAAGCAAAATGTTACAAGCAGTTTCAGCCTAGAGCATAGTATGAAAAGCATGAGCATGTAAAGTGTGCAGAATATTAAAGAATGGGTTTGGGTTTGTAAAATGTAATTTGGGGTCAATTTTTTTGCGTAGGTATCTGTTTCTCTTTCCAGAAAAAAAGTATAATTTTCAATTGAACATTAAGCTGGTTTTGGAGCAGAGATGTAGAACAGATTAAATGCATTTTAAAGAGTAAAAAATAATAAAAAAGTAGTTTTTAATTGAAACACAATAATTTATATATGCAGGCATCTTTCAGAAAGGATTTATAATCAAGTAATTTTTAAAACTCTAAGTTAACTCATAGTATTTTTCATTCCACACTAAATCAAGAGAAGTTTATAGGGGAGTTAATTATGTACTTCTAGATAATAAATTTAAACTCTTTGAAAGTAAGTATTTTTCAATAAAAATAAAACAATCTCTGATTGATTTATGGCAAAAATATCTATCTGAATGAACATATTACTAGTCTATTTAAAAAAATAATGCATGTCCCACCCCTACAATAACTGCATGGTTTTGGAAATGTTAGTTTACAGAGTTATTAGGCACAAATCAGTATCTTATTCATTAATCTGCATATTAATCAATACCACTACTACCCTTTCCGAAAGCAAGTGCCATCTATGTGAGCATTAATTTGACTCGTGTAATGACTGCAGTATATGGATGGGTCTGGCCTCATCAGAGAAATCCATTGAAACTAGGAGTTACACGAGCTCAAAGGGGAGGGAAGAACTGGCACACAGATGTATTTACATGTGTTAAAAGTAGGTTCTCAGATGATTAAAGGGCGAGAGTAGCTGTCCTTATTCGTTCCCTTTTGTGCTGAGCAGCCCCATGCACAGGTGAAACACAGCAGCACAAGTCATAACCTAACCCTAGGCACTTTGTGCCTGAGACCCCCACGCAAGTCCTTGGGGTTCTTTTCCTGTAATGCGGGCAAGTGATGGGGCTGTGGCTTCCATCACAGAGAAGCGGAGACTGGTGGGGCACAGAGCTGCGGGGTGGGGTCCGTGCTTTCTCGTGGCACATTGTTTGCCCTCAGTGCCTTCAAGAGGGGTGTGTGCCACCCAGTGGGAAGAGCCCTGTCCTGCTAGGAGCAGGGAGCAATGTTGGTGTGTGGAGGCTGTAGGTGTGTGGAAGTGGGCAGCTGTTCCTCAGGAATACTGTCTGCTTTGCAGATCTTCTGAACCCCCAGATCCCCCAGGCTGAATCCCTTTCCCAGCACTAACCTTCTACTCCAAGTTTCTGACCTCTCTGGATACCTACTCTGTGTCCCCCTGCCCCAGTCCTGTGCCAGACCTAATAACTTCTTCCCCAACCCCATTTTCATCTCCATCCTTAAACACCTGCATCAAGTAGGATAATTCAAAGCAATCTCTGAACCTTTCTGTGCCAGAATCCTTCCACCAGCTTTTGTCCCAAATTCTCTTCTGCCTAAGGACAACAGCCCACTCAAGTGATCTCCTCAGTCCAAGCATCTCATCATACCCACCATCCCCTCTGCATTCCAGCTCCCGGCTCTCCATTTCTAGACCTGCTCTCTCAATCCTTCTCACCTGTTGAGAGCTGTTGCTTGCTTGCCACCACTCTCAGAGCTGCTGCCACTGGCTGCCCAGCCAGGACCATATCTGGCTCTCACCAAAGGGACAGGATCCTACCCCTTGCACTGCTGAAGACTTCCAGGACACAAATATGGGCTGCAACCTTCATAAGTCAACTCGGGTGGGATGCTGAGGGTGGGAGAAGAGGAAAAATAACAGAGCTGTGCCAGTTGCATCCGTACACCTTATCTATCAGCAGGAATATTAAATGTTCCTGACTTCCCTCAAGACATGCAGAGGGTGGCTGAGGATAAATTAAGTTAGCAAAAGCACTTTCCTGAATGAGGAAAGCACTATATAAATGCTAAGTAATATGGTTAGCACTGCAAGTGCTAAATCCTCCCTGATGTGCTTTGCAATTTATTTAACGTGACATTAAATAAAAAATAAGCCTCTTTTATCAGAAATAATTTCATGGGCTAATTTTACCGATGAGTTATGGCTTTGAGCATAGGGGTCTGCTTATGCTAGGTCAGTATGGAAAGAGCTGTGGGAGGACCTTGGTGCCACGCCAACCCAGGCTGGTCTCAAGCCAGGCTCCATGTGATTTGTCATGCTAGGGACTGTGTTTATTGGACTCATTGCTGTAAGTTATATGTTCTTAAAATGCTGTGTCTGGGCAGGATGGATTCCTGCCTCTTTGTCTTGTCTGGGTGGTAGGAACTCTGTGAAAGCAATGGGCAATGTGGGCAGTGATGGAGGGACAGGGCAGGCTGGCAGCCTGCAGCACATGACAGGATTGGAAAGGAGCAGGAGGGTCTTTCACAGTCACAACCCCTGATGGTAGCAAGCAAGAGACTGTTGGAGGAGACACCTCTCACAGATCAAGAAACTACCATAAACTACTAGCTTTGAAATAAGGGCTGGATGGAAGGCTCTGCCCCTTGTGGAATGATCTGAGCTACAGGACAGTTGTTTTCAATATTTTTAATACTCTACACAATCCAGCAGAGCTGATTTTCCTTTATTACTAGTTATTCTAAAAAGAGAAAAGATGAGGCATGGATTTGACATATGAACCACTCAGTAGATAACAAACTGACTTTATGGTAGCACTGAAAGAGTTGGAAACGATGTCTCAATGTCCAAGTGGAGACCAATAATGAGTGGTGATTCCTTAGGGGTCAGCATTGGGACCGGTGCTGTTTAACATGTTTGTCAGCAACATGGACAGTGGGATTGAGCGCACCCTTAGCAAGTTTGTGGATGACACCAAGCTGTGTGGTGTGTTCAACACACTGGAGGGAAGGGATGCCATTCTCAGGGACCTTGATAGCCTTGAGAAGTGGGCCTGTGCAAACCTCATGAAGTTCAGCAAGGCCAAGTGCAAGGCCCTACACCTGGGTCAGGGAAATCCCAAGCACAAATACAGACGGGGCAGAGTATGGGCATTAGTCCTCAGAAGAAAGACTTCAGGTTGCTGTTTGATGAAAAGCTCAATATGAGCTATCAATGTGCAAATGCAGCCCAGAGAGCCAATTGCATCCTGGGCTGTATCAAAAGAACTGTGGCCAGCAGGTTGAGAGAGGTGATTCTCCCACTCTCCTCTGCTGTCATGAGACCCCAGATGGAGTACTGTGTACAAATCTGGAACCTCCAGCATATGAAAAACATGCTCAGACAGGTCCAGATGAGGGCCACAAGGATGGTCAGAAGTTTGGAGCATTGCCCTTATGAGGACAGGCTGAGAGAGTCGGGTTTTTTAGCTTGGAGAAGAGAAGGTGCCAGGAAGACCTTTTAGCAGCCTTCCAGTACTTAGAGGGCACCTACAGGAAGGCTGGGTAGGGACTCATTGTCAGGAACTGTAGTGACAGAATGAGAGGTAAAGGTTTCAGACTCAAAGAGGGTAGATTTAGATTAGATGAAAAGAAGAAATTCTTTACTGTGATGGTGGTGAGACACTGGAAAAGGTTGCCCAGAGACATTGTGGATACCCCATCCCCGGAAGTGTTCAGTGTCAGGCTGGATGTGGCTCTGAACAGCTTGATGTAGTAGAAGGTGTCCCTGCCCATGGCAGGGGGTTTGGAACTAGATGATCTTTAAGGTTCCTTCCAACTCAAACCATTCTATGACTTAATAGTCTGGTAGAGTTGCAGATGAGGGGAAGTGTTAGTGCAGTCACTTCACAGAGAGGAAGTGTCTGCAGTCAGGGTCCCCCACTCTTGGATGCAGGAGTTCCTCTGAAGTCTTTTCACAGTGGAAACTGCACCATGCTTGGTGCAGGTCTCATTCCTGCACTTTGGGTGAGGTGAGCACAGGCTGCACATGTCCAACCCAACAGTGATTTCCCCACGTCTGGCTCTTTCTGAGCACTTTGTGGACACTGGCTGAGTCTATACAATTAAGTTAATGAATACAAGGTATTCCCAGTGAGCCTATTTTCAGACCCACAGAAATAGCAGCAGTCACTGCACTGAAGCTTCTCCAATATCTGCATCACGAGAAGCTCTGTAACACAAATGTCTCTTGGGGAAGCCCTGGCCCTGATATTTAATACCCTCCACTAGGGAAACAGGACTGGAACAGCCTGAAAATGTCCAAGTGCAGAAAAAACTTCACAAATATCCTGTATCTCTCATGATACTGCTGCTACACAGATACTACTCTTTGGACTCCCAGGTTGCAAAGGAAATGGGTCACCCTTGCCATAAGAAACTGGGTGGGGGTCTGGAAAGAAAATACTCTTCTGTAGAGAACCCACTGAGAAGAATTATGGAGTGAAAAACAGAGCTACTATAATTTTAGTTGACATCCCTTCTCATACTGAAGCTCCTCAGTTCACTGTGCAGGAAATTTCAGAGCACAGTAAGCAGGCCAAACTGTCCTCTTGAGAAGTTATCCTGTAGGATATGTACCCCATGCAACCAGCCCTGGCTGCTTCTAGAGAACTTTGAATCTTTGAAACAGCCTGCAATGTACACAGTTAAAACTTGAAGGGACCAACTTCATCGGTAAACTTAGGATTAGTCCAGGTTTGACATCAAATAACTACCAGCAGAATCTGATTCAATAGCCTTAATTTAATAACCCGCTCAGGAGCAGATTGGTGGCAATTGCTAAGACTGTAGGTAAAATGAAGCCTGTTTCTAGCTTCCTGGACACCATAAAGGGTAGAACTTAATAGAGTCAAAATTGCATTTGGAAGTGAGGGAGACGGCTGAAGTGGTTAGTGACACAGAGCATTAGTCTCAGGAAAATGATAGGCATGTCAACTCATGCCATGCTCTGGCTTACGTGTCACAGCCACCTTGGCTTTGGAGACAGCTTAGGTTTAGGCAGAAACAGCCATCCACAGCTAGACTTTTATTGCTGGACTGCTGTATATCTATGATTTGAAGACACTTAAAAAAAAATTGAAATTGTGGGAAATATTAGAAAATCACTGTTGTCCATGGTCACATATGCAGGAGAGCTGCCCCTCACTGAAGGTATGGCACCTGCCATATGTGCTTTATTAAAATGTCCTCTCTGGTCTGTGCATGGGGTGGGGGCAATATGAACATGTGGAGGCACAGTCAGCTACTATCAAACAGAGGGAGAGCTGAGGGCCATGCAGCTCAGCCCGTCTAGCCCTGGCTGTACTAAGGGCACTCATTGCTAAGGTGCTTTTCGCAGCTGACAGGGATGCTATTTCAGTAACCTTTTAAACATCTTTCTTTCTTCCAATGTGCTATTTGAGTCTACCTACTAAAAATGCTTAAAAGGAGAAATTAAGACCTTGTTGTTTAGGTATTCTCTTAATCTATAGTGTTTTTTCAAATAACCACTCCAAATGTTCACCTGAGACGGGATGAAAGAGTGACAAACATATGTTTGTTGAAACAGAGCCATAAAAGTAACACTTAAGAGATATTAATGAACAATTAACTATATTGAAAGACACACACACAACCCTCTTCCAGGCACATTTGCATTGCCAGATATGCTAAACCTAATAGAATGGTGTTCCCTATGAATTACACAGAGGTGCTTCCTCCCTCCTCCATGTCAACACAACCATCAGACCTACAGTCACTGACAAACCTCACAATTTCTGACTCACACAGGTAGGACAGCTACCAGGCAGATGCGCAGGAAAAGGCACTTGCTACCCAACTAGGTTTCTGAGGATCTGTCTCACTGTCCATTCAAATATTACTGCATTTTGCCTAGACTGTCTATGAATATCAACATTTCCTTCCACACCAGCTTTCAGAAGACACTTTCCCTTTGAGACAGATGGTCCTTAGTGATGTGAGGAATAAGTTCAGCACTGCTTGGTGTTAATCAAACTTCACCAAGAGTTACAGCAACATAGCACTAGTATGAAACTCAGCTCAGGGCAATCTGTATTATATTTACTTGCTTCAGCTGTAGATATCCCTCTAAAACCAAAATTGGTTTATCTTCCTACAGTGAACCATATTAGGCTTGAATTCAGTGGGAGCTTTGCCTTCCTTAGGAATTCTGGGGGGAATGATGCAAGCAAGTGAGCCAGAGTAATGCACAAGGCAGAAAAATGAAGATGATAGAAGGGTCTGAGAGCTCCAGGAGAAGCTATGCCATTTAATTGTTTCTTTTCTTGTTACTTTCATGTGTAGATGAGAAAGCTGCCAGTGTCTTAAAGTTGCTTTTTGTTTTCCCATGTAAGAGGAGCCTTGAATATCTTTTTAACATGCTGAGAGTCAAGTACTGCTAAATCATCCTGGTCAGTGAAATATATAAGCAGAAAGGAAGGGAAAACTTAGAAAGGAATCTAAGTAGAGGACTCTTTAAAAATAAAATCTCCAAATGGAAAAGAAGACTGAAGGCGATGCTGTCTATGCCTACAAAAATACTATTATTTTTAGTGCATCACTCTGATTTTGGTGAAAATGAGGCATCCAAAGACTGACACTAGCACTTTGGTTTTTTGTTTAAGTGTGAAGTGTTGTGATACTATATTCTATAAGGAAGTAACCTGTACACAGCAGCAGTTAGATGTCTTAAAAATTTAAAATTATCTCTATTAATTAGAGTCTATGTTAAGCTCACAAATTCTGTGTCAAAGCTCACAAAGTGGTGGAAACACAGACAAGCAGTCACTGGACAAAGGCAGCAAATTGCTCAGCACTACAAAGGGAAGTTTTAGAAAATCTTCTGGCAGCCTCAGCCTGCTTTGCTGTGCAGGAGACAAATTGCAACTTCAACTGCTATGACAGCATTACAGCGAAATTCTTTATCACTGTGATGCACTCTGCTGATCCCAAACAATGCTTCCACTACATTACAGTTATCAGCTTTACAAAGTCAGTTTTCTCTAGGCTCACTAGCATAGTAAGATATGGCAGTTTTACAGAATACCCAAAATATGAAGTAGCTGTAGCTAGATGTTGGTCAGTGTTGATTTTTTTTTGGTATTATTTTTACAGCAAAAATTATACACCATGAATATACAGAATCACAGAATGTTTGGGGTTGGAAGAGACCTTGAAAGTTCGTCTAGTCCAACCCCCCTGCCAGAGCAGGACCACCTAGATCACGTCACACAGGAACACATCCAGGTGGGTTTTGAATGTCTCCAGAGAAGGAGACGCCACAACCTCCCTGGGCAGCCTGTTCCAGGCTCTGTCATCCTCACCATGAAAAAGTTTTTCCTTGCATTTACATGGAACCTCCTATGTTCCAGCTTGCACCCATTGCCCCTTGTCCTATCATTGGATATCACTGAGAAAAGCATTCTTTGCCATATTCACATAAATGATGTATTCTTTATTATTATAAATTGATTCTAACTTCTGATATCCCTGAAGTCTCAGCTTGTCTGTTATCAGCCAGTGAAAAAATAACCCTTTATCTTAGCCTATACAAGATTAACCACCATGAAATACTGCAATTTTGTTTCTTCCCTTGTTCCATCAAGATTACTCCATAATTGGACAGCTCTTGTCACTGGCATATTTTTCTTTTCATTCAGCCTCATTTTTCATACCTTAATTTCAGTCTATTGCACTTCATTTTTTTGTTTCTGAAAATGGAAATGATTCATCTCTCTTGCTGCACACACCCTTGATACATTTGCAGGTGATGAGTGCCTTCCCACTAATCACAGATATCTGCACTGTGTCATTTCACTGGGGCAGGTTTAGAACATGCTTAGGAGAGGAAACATACTGGCTCAAGGCTTCATTTGGACATGTTAGCCAATCATGCCCCAAAAATCTTCTACACACCAAAAGAAAACTCTCTCTTATGTGTGGAATGATGAAAAGATGCAAGGTCTGTGTGCAGCAGCCCTGTCTGATTTAGCTGAACATGTTAGCACGGTTAAATTTCCCTCTCTTTGAAAGGACTGAAACACTCTGAAACATTTTTCTGGAGAGAGACTGCTTTAAATGTGTGCTTACGTGCTTCTCTGATCAGAATGTGCTCATGTTAAACCTTACATGGCAAAAAATGGATGTTTCTGAACTGCATCCAAACAGGCACCAGCAATTTTCTGCTCACAGCCACCAGACATCAGCAACAATGGGACCTTGATTGGTCCCTACAGGGGCTGCTGCCATATAATTGAGAATGATTTTCTGTTCATGAATAACAGATAAAGTGTTGTCCTATAGCTTGAGAAGTGAAATATCTAGAAGACAGCCTGACTTTTGCATCCCCCTGACTTACTCACTTTGTAGGAACATTACTGAATACAAATGTGTTCTGGTACAATATATAAAAAAAACCCAAGACCCAAAAAACAACAAAACCCAAACCAAACAAAACCAAAACCAAACCAAACCAAAAAAACAACAAAACAAAACAATGAAAAAACCTAATTCCTTCACTATTTAGCAGGCAAAACTCAAGCAGAGAGGAGCTAAACCTGCAAGTCTCTGCTGGGCTTTTTCTTGGGAATGGCCACTGGCCAGCTGGACACCTCTTGCTTGCTTACAGTGGAACAAATCACACCCTTGTCTGCCAGCAGGTCCTTCTATTTCTACTGGTTGTCACAGTAATAAATCAATTGTTGCTGCAAAACATAGCTCCTATCCAACTCGTGGGGAATCTGTAAACTCTCTGCAGCACAAATGTCAACCTAGTGCTGGCTGAGCTTTCAGGCTGAAGTGGTTATTGTTTGCCAGTTAGTTATTTGCATTGGAACAGTGAATTCCATTTGCAAAAGCCTTTACCATTTGGACCCATTTGCCTTAGGAGCAAATTAATTGCTGCTGTACGACATCATCCCTGCTGTGACTCACATAGGGCACATTCGTACTGCCTTGGCTGGAGGAGTGAATATCAGTTGCCAGCTGGACTTCATCCTTGCACACCGGAGCCATTATGATCTGCATCATATCGAGCTCTTACTGTGAAGACTGTTCACATGAGACCTCAACAATTCAAAGATGCATTAAAGTGAGCTGTTACCATATCTGATGTGACTTGTCTGCACAAAATGATGGCAGAATGTTTCAGAGTTGGAAAAAAAGGAGTAAAGAGAGTATAAAGGTCCTCAGTCACCAGCTAGGAGCTGGCTGTGGGAAGTGTATGCAGGCTGCTGGAGCAGTTCTTGTCTCAGCCACCCAAGGGTGGTCAGGGTAGGCACCCAAGTCTCTCTTCTTCCCTATACTCATCTGGCTGCCCTCTAAGCATGGGTTTGCACTGAGCAGGTGGATGGCAAAGGGTTATGCGTGACATTTCCCCCAGAAGAGGTCTGTCTCTTTCCTACAGCAAACCACCACTGCCCAAATACCACAAGGCTCCAACTACAAGAGACACTGTAAGAGGTGAGTAGACCTAGGAGCCTAGGAGACAACAACATTCTTCCCTCAGATAAACCCAAGAGATTTCAAAGTTTTTTTTAAAGGGAATACTTCTTGAATTGTAACATTGTAGATAGCTCCAGTGTAATAATGTTCGGGTCCACAGGGGAGACTTGCAAGTGTCACTGCATGTAACAGTAACACTTGGCTATGCTGGCTAAGCCTGTCATATAACATGTGACACCCTGAAAAGCTCATGGCTCTCAGTTTTCGGGATTTATAGAGGGAAAATAATAAAGTCTTATTCAATGTGAATAAAGAAGTTGCAACTGTTTGTAAGTAAACTGTCTTAAATTTGCTGTAAAAGTAAATTTGCTGAAATCCCCACATAGTTTAGAGCAACTCAGTAGGTCACAAACAGCTCTGTCACATCCACCGAGGGAAATAAAGCAAGCTAACAGGATTCCTCTATATTTCTTACTGTTCCAGGGTAAGTGAGATTATAGTGATGAGAAAGAGGTGGGCAAGAGTAAACGAATTAGTTTGGTGGTATGCTCCCTTCTGACATTTCCAGGCTTAGCTTGCTTATCCAAACTGGTATGTTTTGTAGACTAAAAGATAGGATTTTGAGCAGCAAGGCAAAGAGTCCAACACTGCTGATTCTTGGGCAGTTTGTGATTAGAAGTGGAGTGCAACAAACTCCCATATTTCAACCTTATTCATGATTAAATGAATCCAAGACACATGATGCTCTGTAATAATGGCAGCTGCAACAAAACTGGAAGGATCTGTGTGTCTAGCCTGTGATGAGAAGAGGCGACTTCTAGCTGTGGTGGGAAGGAAAGGATCTTGGCAGTAGACTGCAGGACTGGAAACATGCCTTACAGCAAAGTTTTACACACAGACCCCTACCTGCAGCCCCTCAATTCAGCTTCTCTTCTGCTCAGTGTATGAGGGACTTCCACATACTCTACTATGGGTGTGCAAGAAAGTGTTTTGCACAAGAAAATGAGTTGATTCCTACTGAATAGCCAAATAGGGATTGTGATGGATATTTGAGATAAGGGTTTCTGTGTATAGCTTCATTTTTAAACAGAGACTAAAATGAAAACAGCTCTTTTCATCCTTCACTTAATACTACTGCTGTATCTCCTGTTCAGACAATAGCACTGCTATGGTTTAATGGAGACCATGGTTACTTCAGTGAATGATCATCAGCATTTAGTTGCCAGCTCATCTGCTTTGTTCCGATACAGCTAAAAATGTGTCAAAAGACACACACCATCCCAGTAGGCCTCATCCTTTGGTGTAAGGGGGATCTTCCAAATCTTTAATACTTCATTAAACATCCCTTAACATAGTTCAAAGATAAATGAAAAGCAACTCAAAACGTTTTGGCTTTTTAAAACACTTTAAAGGTTTTCACTGTTGTATTTTGCTAATCAGTGTCTATCAATGAGCTGGAAAGAAACCCCACTGCTGCTGGCGGAGACTGCAACACAAATGCAAACACAAGTCAAAATGAGTTATTTTCTGGTGAAAACTCATAAAGGCAGAGTAAGAAAAAAGTGTGTGGTAACTTGGTCTCATTTAACCTTCATCCATTTGAGCACATCTGAATGGAAGGTTTGCATGCAGGCTGTTTGTGCTTACAGAATGAGAGATGGGATATGTGATGGTGAAAGACACTTAGCTGAGTTACTGGGCAGGACAACTGAAGCAGGGCAATTTGCACACAATGTAGTATGTGATGGCTGCTGAAATGATAGTTATTAAGTAGTAGGGTGGACAGGAGGTGTAGCACTATGTGTGGTTTTACAGACTCAACAACTGCCATGAGAAGGGCTGCAGGAATGAATTAAAGTCAGAAAAATCTGTCTTAAATAAACAAATAAATAAACAAACAATCAGTTGGTTTTTGTTTTGGGGTTTTTTTTTGTTTGTTTGTTTTGTTTTTGGTTTTTTTTTTAGATTGCCCAAGAAATAGTTTAGACATGGCTTGATCAAACACCAACATTTTGTCAGAACAGCAACTTTCAGGTGCCTAATGCACTGGTATCTATTGCCAGCTGAGACCACAGTATCATTTTGGTTGGAAGAGACCTTTTAAAATACCTTCTACTCAGGAAGGGTCAGTTGGTGCAAAATGTCCAGGAGCAAGTCCAGGCAGGATAAGGTGTCTGAGACATCTGTGAGGGATGGCAAATATACCCTAGGGAACATGTGAACCTTTCTGAAGTGTCTCTTGCAGGCACTTCAGAAAGGTGCTTCACAGTGTCTGAGGTGGTACTAGATATCTACATCTGGGAAACTGAATGTGTCTCTTTGAGCATGCTAGGCTCTATAGCTGATTAGATCTCCACTGACTCTAGAGGGAACTGAGATACATACACATATAGATATCAGTACCTGAGTGGCTTAACCCTGACCTGAACCTTTATGTGTCAGCTCTTTTTATCTCCTACAAGGACAGGCTGAGGGAGGTGGGGTTGTTCAGCCTGAAGAAAAGGTGGCTCTGGGGAGACCTTATAGTGGCCTTCTAGTATCTGAAGGGGGCCTACAAAAAAGCTAGAGAGGGACTGTTTACAAGTGCATATAGCATAAGGATGAGGGGAAATAGTTTTAAAATAGAGAAGGGTAGATTTAGAGTGAACATTAGGAAGAAGTTCTTTACTATGAGCGTGGTGGAACACTGGAAGAGGTTGCCCAGGGAGTTGGTGGAGGCCCCATCCCTGAAGACATTCAAGGTCAGTCTTGATGAAGCTCTGAGCAACCTGATCTAGTTGAGGATGTCCCTGCTTACTGCAGGGGGGTTGGACTAGAAGTCCTTTGGAGGTCCCTTTCAACCCAGAGCATTCTATGATTCTGCCTGTCTGCTTCCTGAGTTTGTAAGTTACGTGGTGAGGTACAGAGGACTTTGCTGAGGGCACAGCTGGCAAATGGTCTTGTTTTACAAAAAAACACACATGTGAATAGTATTCTTTTACAAAAGAGTCATAGAATGAGTTTCTTTCTTGCGACTTGCTTAAAAAAATAAAACTATCACATCTAAATGAAGGTGTCTTGAACAGATGGTCCCACAGTCTGTGACACAGGTATGATATCATGACCTTTCAGGCTTCCCCATTAGATCAGGGGGTGCCTGTATCTGGCTGCTGGAGCCAGACCTGTAAATTCTGTCCCCAGATCACCTGGTTAATATACCCAAAATCTGTTTCTGATCTTAGATCAAAAGAGGACTTGTGCCAGTTGTGTCAGCTGGAAATGAGATAAAAATCAGAAATGGGCTATGTGTTCTGGCACTGGAACAGAAACAACCACAGGAGCAGATTGGTGTCCATTCTCCATAATGCAAGTAACTGGCAGCTCCTTCAGCCTCAACAGCAGCCCATAATACTGACAAAGTAATAATTCCTCAGCATAGCTCCCCTCTTTGCTCTGCCACCCTAAAAAGCCTGCAGCTTCAGATCCTCAGTCCCTCATGTGAAAGGAGATAGCATTATAAACTGTGCTGTCGTCTCCTATTTTGGAAGTGTAAATTCAAAGCTCTTTCTACAATGACTGGGAACAGCATGCTTAGTGCTTTCCAGCTGATGATCCAGACTAGATCAAGCCTTTCAGAAATTGTTAACATTTTTTTCTTACAGTCTGCAAGGAGATCTATCTTCCAGGTATTCATATTGACCCTTGAATGATAAAGTATGAATGGTATTTTCATAAACTAACTCAGCAAATTTTACTCTGTTACAATACTTAAAGTTTCCTTCTAACTCTGCAAAGCCCTTTTCTTCTTAAAATTTTAACAAAAGTGTTGCCTTGCCTAGATTTCTCTGAAAAGCTTCTCATGCATATTCAAATTGAACAAACAAAACTCTGCATAATAATTCTGATGTTATTGTCCTATGATTTCAATAGGAGTGAGGATCACTTGGTATAGCTGATGACTAAGTCCATTATTCTTACTACAGACAAAATAAATAAATCATGTGATTTCACCAAATCATCTGAATAAAAATAAAAGAGTAACCACCCACACAGCTCAAATAACAACCTATCAAGATGCATTCCCATATTTATTGTAGAAATAAATCTGTGATTTAAATTCAGTGGCAAAATATTTGCAAACACGTATTCCATTATTGCATGCACATCTTTTATCATAAGACGAATTAGATGAAGCTGAAGTAATGGTGTAGTTCCATGATGTTTAGCGCCACACATATGCTTAGCATCATGTTCTCTAGTCCTCACTGTGCCCCTGCATAGAAACAGTGTGACTTCATCTCCCGTGTATTACAGATGGAGTGACAGACACAGATTTTACTACTGTCAAAACAGCATTAACACTTGGTAGTAGTTGGGTACTAAAATGCCATGAACTTATCCCTCCATCAGACTGCCTGGTATGGTGTTATATTGCAGAAAAGATACAGTCATTGACGTGTTGCTAGGAAGAACAGAAAGATCAAAGCTGCAGTGCAGTGACTGAAGAACAAAATGAATCTGATTCATCACCCTGAAAAATCCCATCTAAAACAAACCATCTTGAAGAGCCAGAAGAGTTGCACCTGTTCAGCTAACAACAATGAGAAAAGTTAATGTGCATGGGAGAGCAATTGCCACTTGGCCAGGCTCAACAGGAACATGAAAGGACACATTGCTAGTTAGTATGAAAGCAAAGGAGCAGAATAGGTGAGAGTAGCTCAGGGTTTAGAAGGGTAATAGGGAGTGGAAGAATGAAAAGTAGTACAGAGAGAAACACTACAGAAGAGAGGGACAAAAGGGAAGGGAATGAGGGATGTTTTCCATTTTTATACCTTTCTGTCTTAACACAAAGCTCCATTTTCCAATTTCCTTTGAGTGACTTTAGAAAGTCCCTTTTGTACTTCTAACATCAGGAGTCATTTGCTAAAGATAAATTCAGTTGGAACAGTGATGGTGCATACACATATGTGTGTGTGAATTATATGTATGAATACAGTCAGAGTTGTCTAATTAATAGCAAATATTTTTAGGTACTTTCAGAACAGTTTGCTACAGCTATAACAGAATAATCTTTACATAAATAGATTTAATATTGGGTATATGCATAAACTAACACATATTTACATGTCTCTCCTTTGTGTTTATGTTCAAAATATTTTTTATATTACTAGTTACTTTCTGTATGGTTCTAAAAAGATCCATCTGCACAGTGCTACATATTTACAATCCAGAGGTTGACAAATTGGAAGCTATGAAGTCAACTCAGTAACAAACTTCAGTCTATTCACATTTCCCTCAAAATTAACTTGTCATTACTTCACTTTTTCCACAACCAGCACAGAACTGACTCACTTAATAGTAAAACATCCAGCACAAAAATATATTGAATGTTTCTGAAAACAAATGGCTACTTGTCTTATTCCTTTAATTTCTATTTGGTAATCCTTTCTAGTAAGTCCTACAGGAAAAGTTTCAGTGAAACTGAATACATTAATATTTTAAAATGAAATAAAATCATTGTGTTAGTCTCATAAATATAATGTTTTTCCATTGATTGATTCTGATGGGTAGCTGCAGAAAACCCAAGGAAACAGTAGCAAGGTTATGGCTTATGAATCAAGAGTATTTTTATACAGGACATAATGAAAAAGTTCTCTTCCATTCTATCATAGTTACTAACACTTGGTTTAATTTCTACCAAGTAATCCCAAGTCAGGGAGAGCATTATAAATCACAACAGTGAATATCTCCTCTTTAAAATCTCTGTGAGATAACAACTGACGTCTGGCCTCTGATCTTACAGTTAAGCAACCGAGAAAAGCAATAATATTTTGTTTTTAAAGATCTGTGGAATAAATGTAGAGGAATCTCTGCTCATTTATATAGTTATTAGATGATATAAAAAAGCTATCAATTCTTTATATAAATGCTTTGAAATGCATGGATGAAATGCTAATTAAGAGTTACATATAAGCATTATTGCTTTCCCTTGAAGTGCAACTTCTCCATCTTTGATATAGAGACAACGTGCCTGCATTTTCACAAATGAGCATTGAAAGTGCCTTGATGTCTGACTGTCCTGGTGGTGGAAGGGGGATCCAAGTTTTCCCCTCCCTGCCCTGACATGGACATGCATGTGCTGGTGACTGCTTCTGGTGCCTTGCCCTTGCACAAGCAAAGGAGGTGGCAGGTGGCTGTTTGGCTACATAAGTTGCCATTAAAGCCTTTTACTTCATCTCCCTAAGCAAAGGCACAGGCCCAGCAGACTCATCCTATCCAAATCCAGTCTGCTGACTGGCTCCAGAAAAGCACTGGTCTTTAAAGGGTGAGCTCTTTCAGCTCTTATTCCAGCTGCACTGACACAAATTGTCTTTAAAGATGGGCTTCAGGGATGTCCCAGCTTTCCTGATGCATAGTCACTTTTGGGCAATTCCAGCAAAGCTAAACCTTCACTCAAACTAAAAACCTTAGGGGAGAAGATGAAGGGAAAAAAAATTGTTAAAAGCTGCCCTGATAATTCAAGTCTTGCAATCTTCTGTGAAAAACAAACAAACAAACAAACTTTCATGAATGAACTTTCCTCACTTTAGACACAGACAGAAATTAAAAGGTAGCTTTCCCTGCAAGGAGAGAGCCCTGGGTGTGATACAGCATCACCCTCATCAGCATGGGATAATGGAGCTCCTCTACTTCCAACTGTCAAGGGAAGGCCCTGGAGAGAGGGAAGCATGTGAGAAACCTTTCTTGCCTCTAAACAAGCAGAAATATATCTTTATGTCTTCAGAGAAGTTTACTTTTTTTCTGATGTTTTAGTCCTACTTGATATAGTATTTATAACACTACAGTGAAAGGTAGTGATAAGTACTGCTTGAACAAGAGAGGAATATTTTGCCTTATACCAGCTCAGGTCTTCATACATCTATTGCCCATGTTGCCCACAGCGGTGAATCTCCTTCACCCCATTTTTGAATGTAAACCATCAAAAGGCACTGGCTGGACTCCATGAAGTTCCTCCCAGCCCATTTCTCCAGCTGATCAAGGTCTCTATGAATATCAGTCCTGTCCTCCAGTGTAGTGACTGTTCCTCTCAGTTTGGTATCATTGTAATTCCTCCTTCAATGGTGAGGGTAAAGTAGAGCTCAGAGATAACTTTTCAAATGCCTTGTAGAAATAAAGATAGAGAAAGCAATATTCTTTTCATGCATCTTGCCACTCTGAGGGCCTTAGAAAGAGACATCTTTTTCAGATGAGCCTGGAAGTATCTTTAAATATTCCTTGTGCTTTAAATATTCCTATGCTTGTGTCCTACTGCTGTCAGACCAGGTTACTGAGATGTTCAGCCTCCCACTAAGGGCCTTTATTGACTTTTTAGAAACAGGAAGGAATTTCAAAGCCTTTTTACATGGATCTATTGACTTTCATATAACTCCTTTAAAGGATTATTGGATCTTCAGATATTTACTAATGATATGATTAAAGAATTCATTAATCTTGAAAAATGTCTGCCATCCATGAAGTTTGGCAAAGAAACTGAAAATAAGACATTATAGGAAAATCAAGTATAATGTTCTTAATGAGATTCCAAGAAGATAGTTGTTGTTATGAGCAATACATCTTAGGGAGCGATAATAGATTTTGCTTTCTTAATGGTGCTGAGAGGTTAGCTCAGTGAATAGCAAGGGAAAGGAATGGTATAAAAATGTACAAGAGACAATGCAAAGACCTTGTTTCTGCAATTATTTCTGCAGAAGTCTGGTCCTGATATATTAAGACATTGACAAACTTGAGTAAAACCAGTGGAATCAACCAGGATGATGGAACACTTATCCTGCAAGCAGAGATGGAGGGAGCTGGGCTTGTGTCAATGTCAGGGTAGTTATAGATTTATAAGTCCGCTAGACCTATAACAGACTCTCTCTGTTAACCCCTTTCCCTCCCCAGCTTGTTCAAAATGGATGAAAGACAGCTTCAGGAGGGTCTTACAGCAGCCTTACCCTGCCTACCTGGAGGTAGGAGCTGAGCTGGGCTCTTCACAACAGTGCACAGGAGGAGAATTAGAGCCAGGAGTCATAAATTAAAAGAATAGATTCCACTTGGATATAAGGAAAGAAATATCACTGTGGACAACCAGACACTGGATCAGGCTGCCCGGAGAGCTTGTGCAGACTCCATCCTTGGGGGGAGGGTTCAAGATGCAACTGGATAAAGCCCTGAGCAGCTTGGTCTGGTCTCATAGATGGCCCTGCTTGGATTAGGAGTTTGTACTAGCCGTACATAAGGTCCATCCTAAAGTGGTCAATTCTGTGATTCTACTTCTCTTTGCATAGCAGTTTACCAGGACTTCTAAAGGAAATCATGACTCTAAAGATGAGTATGTTTTATCTTCACTGTTTTGTCTGTCCTTACAATGAAACAAGTTAACTTGCCAATCCATATTCATGCATCCAGATGATAAGAACCTGGAGACAACCATAAAACCATCAAGAAAAAAAGCAAGGCATGCTACTGACTGTACGAGACTAAATCCTCTAACAGCCTGTCCCCTAGTAGAAAGATAGATCTTTACATTAAGAGCTGCAACACCCTGGAAAAAGAGTATTGACTACAAACAACAATAACTAACAATTCCTGCAAGTGGAATGAAAATACCACACAAACCTGTCTGATCTTTGCTGTTGCTCTCCGATTCACATTATCTATTCCGAAGATCATATTACTTCTTCACTGTGAGTGCCTCTATTCACACAGGCACTCCTCCAGAATTATGTTGAGAACATATTGCAGAAGTGCTGCATTTCGGAGCTAAAAAACTTGTGCTAAACCAGACAGACATTTCAGAGAAGAGTATGCATGCATGAAGTTTAAACTGCTCCATACACAGTGGAAAAATCTATGTTCTCTGCAGGACTATATCCCTCGTCCTTTTGCAACCATATCTACAGGGTGAAAGGCTTCAGGCCATCATAAAAGGTGGTGCTTCCTCTGCCTACAGCAAGAACATATTGCTGTCTGTAAGTAATTCGGTTGTTAAGAAAAAAGCTTATTTATTTTAGCACAAATATGGTTATGAAAGTTATTAAAATAGCACAGTAATGAGCTTGGGCTGGCTATGTGTATTACATTTTCACGTTCATTATGAAAACCAATGTCAGCTTAAATATATGCATACATTTAAAATGTAGAGATCTTTTTGTAAATGAAAAATATATTCAAAATAAGTTTAAGATAAAATATTCTGTTATAAATAAAAAGAAGAAAGTTTTATCTGAACTACTGACTCGGGCTGATGAGAAAAAGGACCATAGAATTAAGTAGAATCTTGTCAATAAGAGATTTGACCTGATTTTGCCTCAGAATTGGAATGCCACATACTCAAATTTTATACTGGTATGGATGTACAATATATTTCCAGAGGTGGTGTGGCTTGTACAAACAGAGGAATAGCTGTCCATAGAGTGATGTAGGATTAGGTGCATAAATGCTGGAGGACATTGTTTTATCAAACTGGTTTATACTGATTTTGAGAAGTTCTCAAAAAATATAAGTGTATTTGAGATCCTCTACTTGCTTTCTTTCTCATTCTCATAGTTTGTGGGCAAGTAAAAAAAAAAATTCTTTCCTGAAAGCAAAAAAAAATAATTATTTTATACAGGCTATTATGTTCAAACTACCAGAGCAAAAACTAAAACCTAAATGGAAAAAGAATAGCAGAGAATCTATTTTCTCATGACTGATCAATTTGATATGTATGACTTGCAACTTCTTTGCATGGATCTGTCATTTTCTTAAATGTCATTAAATCTCAATGTCAAAATATCTATTAAGAAAGTGGCTGTTGTTGAGAAAGAGCTCATAAAAATCAGGTAGATTAATGAACTCTATGGGAAGCCTCACTCCAGAAATAATGAAGCTCATAAACTGAGCTTTGCCATTTACATCCTCATCCTAAATCAACTGAGCACTTTAATACACACGGTTCTGACCAAGAGCAATCTACCAGTCATGGAAAGCATCAGTCAGAATTTAATAAAATTTTGTATATGCTCAATCTGTGATTTTAGGTCATATATAAATAGAACAAGGAAGTTTCAAATTATGTTTCTTTTATTCTTCCTTCAGAAACATTGAATATTTAGAGAAGAGGACACTGGATTTTTGGCTTATTCTAAGTTTATAGAAATCCCTAATGAGCATCACATAGCCCATTTGTCCAATGGATCATGTTCAGATAACAAGTGGGGATGGGATTCTGTGTGTGATAGGAACATGCGCTAAACAGTAGAGCTGCAGCTATAGGTCATAAATTACCTCATGGATCTATAGTCTTTCCAGAGCCTGCCAAAAGCAATTGCTTCTGGACTGCTGAAGATTCCAGACCCACCTACTCAATGCCTAAAACTGGCAGTTGAGCATCTGTACCAACATTATGGCAGTCTGTAAGTAGTATAATTTGTGTCACTAACCATCCACTAAGATCTCTGGCCATTGGTTTCTGCTACCATGTTAGAACATGATTTTAATTTCAGTTATTGGATTTTGGAAAATGATTAAAGAGATAAGAAACTGCTGTTTGTAAAAAAAAAAAAAAAAAGAAGAAGAAAAATTCTTTAGCTAACTCACAACATTCACAGTTATTCTAAACCAACTTTGTTACATACAAATATGATAAATGCACTCAACTTTTTGATGTGTATATGAATATATGTATATTCGGTACTGATTTTCATTTGCTCTTTAACTGTTATCTATTGTTCAGATGAGAGACCATTTTGAATGTAATGAATCCTAAAAATTATCAGATTTGGGCAAAACAAAAGCATTTTTGGAATGCAATTCACAGCAAAATCACAACATTAAGGTAGCTGAAGTTATGCACTGTAGCAACCTGTTCAAACATCAAGCTTTTAAATGACCAACGGAATGTTAAAAGGGTAGACAACAAAACTGAATTTTTTTTTCTCCTTCATTCTGCTAAATTCTATGAAATAAATTTTAAAACTACATCTAATGAGAATTAGTGAAATAACAGAAGAAGTGTATTCACAAGCTGAAGAAAAAATTGTATCATTGCATCATCTAGCACAATTTTCTTATATAGTCCCAAATAGTCTAGGTTTTTTCCACACAAATAATCTTTCAGAAGTATCATCTCATTTGTTTCCAAGTGAAATGTTGATCAAGACTGGATGCTGAACTATCTGATGCATTAATTTGTAAAACTTATTATTTTAGGGTTTTGTGCTGTAAGAGATGCCTTTTATTTCCATTTGAGTAACTCCACTAGAAACTATTAAATTATGAACTGCTGAAGTGGCTGAAATTCTGAGAACCTTAAGCAACCCACACAGGCCAGTGGAATATTTGCATTCTCTTCAGCTGCCTTCAGATAAAACCCTTAAACCAACACCTAAGCTCCTGAGGTCATTCCTATCTCCTCTGGCATGATTCTCAGCTCCAGAAGACAGTATCAGCAGTAGTTCAGGTCATTTCTCGCTTGGGAACTAATATCGCAGGTTATTTCCTGCTTACTAGATGCATCACCTGTCTCAGCTACACAGGGTGCGTGGGCTGAACGCAGTCATAGGAAAAACTCATGCCAGTGGTGAGTTGAAACAATTTCGCTATGCTTCAGTTCAGTAATTTGCTAAATGAGAAATAGTAGCATCTATCCTGTAAGTAAACGGAAATGTTTAATGATACATTTAAACAGGTTTTAAATTCCAATCTAGTTGAATAGGTGAAATTACAAAAGAGACAATGAAATAAAATTCTGCCAAAATTCTGTTTCCATCACTTAAAAAGCTTTAATTCTATAATGCTGAGATAGGTTTCCCCAAGCTTCCAGAAAATAGGCACCTCAGTAAAGAAGAGAGTAGGAACAGGGCTCTTATGAGAAAAGCTCATCTGTTTCTAATATCAAACCAAATTTGAGAGGCATTATGTGTGTTAACCCAGGATTTGCTGCTTGACAACACTCATGCATCTACCTGTCTTTTAAGTGAACTCAATAATACAAAGGGTTGTTTACTCTTTAAATATCCACCTCCAAGTTTACCTTTGAAATTTATTTCCAATTCACATCATTATAATTAAAAATCAATACCGATTTCCCCAGTGCCATACAAAAGAAGAGAAGAAATTTCTGCAACATTTCCAAACAGAGTATATTGATAGTTTACTGGAGAGTTAATAACCCATTTCCCACCTTATCTCTCTGTGGTTTCTTTATTCCTGGACTGTCTCAAGAATTCCACCGTTTCCCAACAAGATTGTATTTCTAACCTCTTTCTACAAACTGAACAAAACATTTTTTTTTTCCACAGAACAGGAGCAAAATGCTTGTAGTAAGATAAGATCAGTTTTCCACAAAAAGCTTCCACTCAAACATGAAATAGCTAGGGATGATTTATAAACCACTGCAAAAGTTATAAAAAATTTATTCTGCTTAGACAACTAGTTTCATTCTTATCTGCATTCAAGTTTAATTCTGCCCATATTAAAATGGCCATTTTTGCTATTCTCTTGTTTGATGAATGGAGATAATCTGTCACAATTTTCACATCAGATTGCGGCAATATCCATCTCAAAGGCCATGCCCATCCTGCAGCTGTTCAGTTGGGTGCTGGCAGAAGAATCCTCAGTCCCCAACCCATGATGTTCTCCAAGCAGCCACTGATTTGGGTGGCTGATGGGGGATAGAGGTGGTCGCCAGGCTACTGTACCTCCACGCTGCGGTGTGGTCACCATGGTTGGCATATGTAAATTCAGTCAGCCCCTCTGTGATGTAAATAACCATGTAAACAAGAAAGACTTAACAGCCAGCCTGTGGTAGATCCTAGAATCCAATTGTGATACCACCAGCAAGCCCGCACTAGCTTGACATTATTCCAAAGACCAGAGCTATTTAAATATGTACATGTGATCACTTTGCTCCTGTCCAAACAGTAACCCATCAGTGGAACAATTGTGGCTGCTAATAGTCTGGGAGATGAGGCCAATCTTCCCTGGCGTAGGATGGCTGACCATGTGTGAGCTGCTGGCAGGAGGCAGCTTGGCTGCACATCAAGCAGGTGCAAGATGTGAAGGGGATGGAAAAACAAGTGATGCTGCCTACAAAAATAACTGAGGACTTTCATACATCTCGTGCAGGCTCAGAGGTGACCTGTGCGTGGCACAGCAATGATTTTAAGGTAGTGGTAGCAGGTTTATCAGCATGTGCTTCACAGGCACGCACTGAGCAACAGGACACGGTAGCTCTGGGAACAAAGGAAACAGAAAAAAAACCCCAGAGAAATGGTCTATTCTACAACCTCAGTTTGCAAGGACAGATGCTGTAAAACAGACATAACATTAGGGCTCTGTGTTCATTTCCTTCAGATTACAGTGAAACATAAAGATAAGGCTTAGTTTCATGGGAACTGTGTCTGGCTGGACCTGGACCAACTGCCTGATGTGCTTACTTAAGAGTAATGTGGTCTAGATTCATTTCTCAGAGCCTTGTTTCCCATTACTATTTTACATGCATACCAGAGGAGTGCTGACCAGAGTTTGCACTAGGGTGCAGACTTACCAAGAAAGGATGCAGAGACTGACAAAACAAAAGCGCAAGAAATATAACAAAAGCAATTCTTTGCCACTGTTGTCCCCAAATGCAAAACCAATGCTCGTTAAATGACGTGTGACAAATGTGCAAAATGCACAAGGTCACTTGTAAAGGAGTTAATTCTGCACCTTCTTCCAGGAGGAGGTACAAATTTCTTCCTGCCTTACAGGGCAAGTATTACTTTTGCTGCTTCAGTTTCACAGATGAAGCAAGTTTGGGTTAGAGAGGAGATGGGAGCAGGAGGAGGGCAAGTTGAAATGGCCCACTAGTTCCCTGCTCTGCAAATCAGGGTTGGGTGTCCTCACTAAGGTGCACAGAGGGGTGTTCTTCTATCACAGTCTCAGTCTGGAAAAGTTGTCCAGGCTAGTATTTAGCCCACATATCCCCAGGAATGAGGATGTATACACTGAGCACCTGACTCTAGCCTTGAGAGCCAGAGGTTGTTTCACTACAGATGGCTAGGGGAGCTGAGGAAGGCAGAGGAAACAGGTCAAGTGATAATATCATGAGAAATTCTCTCTTGCCTCATCTCCTATGACTTTTAGGATTCTCCTAACATTCTTCTATGTTCAGATTCAGAGCATGCTTAACTGGATATTTCCAGCCCAGAGCAACAGACCTAATTTATAATGTTCTTAATTGCCTTTTCTTCTTCCCCAGCTGGCAGATGGACCTGTACCATATCAGAAATGTTTTGTGTTGTTCTTGCAAGAATGATAATAGAACTAACATTTAGTGATCTCTGCATACCAAAAAGAAAGTTCAGTAAGTGGCATTTGGTCTTTATTTATTTTAATTTTCAGCTCTTGCCTGAGATTAGAAATTATTTATGATGTATTTTGTTTGCTTTTATTACATGGTGTTCGGAATTATGTTTTTTTTAATTGTCACAAACAATGAGTTTTGAAAATAAGCCAAGTTTATTGAAGCTTTGCTATGTATGTAGAAATGGTGGGATGTGGGACAGCACATAGCAAACATGCCTGTAAAGTCTACCAACAGATAGGGATAAAAGAAGACTATTTCTATCACATGTATCAATCAAAAAATACATACATCTAGGGTTGGATATAATGAAGATTTTAGTTACAATAGCCTGCCTTTATAGGTAAGCTAAAGATTCAGCTAAATGCAGAGACAATCTTAAATGTAGCCTTACGTTCAGTAATAAAGTTTATAATTTTAACATCTACAGAATCAACACAAGTCTTTTCTGACTTTTTACTGTTTTACTGGGTTATGGAGAAGCATTTCAGAGTCGTATTTGTGTCCACCTTGTGGAGAATGAACCTGACATCATTCTTTTGGATATATACCATTGTCCAGTTTCTTTGAAAAGGATATCTGACTGAGAAATATGAGGTACATTCAAATCAAGTTTTAAAAGTTTCAAAAACTGCAGAATCTTAGGTGGTCCAGCTGACCTGCTAAGTGTTGGTGTTCTACACTCGGTGAAGGAAAAGATGGGTGGAATTGACTTCAGGAGGTTTTTGTATGAGCTATTTTGAACTGACTCTTCCAGTCTACCTGCAGAGACATCAGGCTAAATAGGTCCTTCTGATAGGAAAGATCATTAGCCTCTAATTATTAACTAGTGTTTTATATAAAAAATGTCATTTTTTCCCTAAGATAATTTCAATATTGCGTAGCTGTATCCTTCTTGAACTTTACGGTGGACAGCTGGCTTAATATGAGTCAGCAGTTTGACCAGGTGGCCAAGAAGGCCAGTTGCCCAAGAAGGCCAGCAGGATCCTGGCTTGTATCAGGAACAGTGTGGACAGCAGGAGAAGGGAAGTTATCGTGCCCTTGTACTCGGCACCTGTGAGGCCTCATCTTGAATACTGTGTTCAGTTCTGGGCCCCTCATTATAGGAAAGGCATCGAGATGCTGGAATGCATCCAGAGGAGAGCTACCAAGCTCGTGAGGTGTTTAGAGAACAAGTTGTATGAGGAGAGGCTGAGGGAGCTAGGTATGTTTAGTTTGGAGAAGAGGATGCTGATGCGGGACCTCATTGCCCTCTACAACTACCTGAAAGGAGGTTGTAGAGAGGTGGGTGTTGGCCTCTTCTCCTTAGTAACT
>JAAGNO010017008.1:6496-77058 GCA_033439905.1 Ceryle rudis | reverse complement strand
AATACTGGTTTTGTATATATTTGTATCTATTCTATTTTTATTATTATAATTTTAATTTTCATTAAAGATGTTCTGGTTTCCTTTTCTAATTGCTGAGTCTCTCTCCCTTATTCCCTTTCTCTTCCTCTTTGGGGAAGGAGGGGGGTTAACAGAGCAGTTATTACAGGTCTAAGGGGCCACCCCAACCCTAAACCATGACAGGGAAAAAGAACTGACCATGCATAAAAGAATTCTTCTGCAAGGTCTTATACTGACTCTAAGTACTTATAAAATTCTGTCTTGTATTTGAGAGAGCCCTGTGCTGAAGCATGTACCCGATACTTGTTCATGTAAACTCTATTTCCAGTCTTTTCTAAGCAAAAAGTCTGCTTGTGAAAAGCAGTTAATCAGTGGTTAACTTTCTCATTATCTTTGAAAGAGAGCAGATCTGCCAAATTAAACTCAGACCTACAGAGATAATCACATTTAACTGGAAGGAGACTGTACCCTTAACACACCCCACCCCCCCCCGTAGCTAAATGAACAGTTCTTGAGTGAGGTGATGGCTGGCGACCAAAGTAGGAGTGCCCTTAGGAGACCAAGAGGGCCATTAATTGTGGAGCAATCACACTATGCTTAGATGACGTGTAATTTACTCCTGCAGCATACAACAGATGTGTACAATATTGCCCTGTAATAACACACTGTGCTGTGGGCCACTCACACATGCACAGTAACAAGGCATATGCTGGATATCTGCAATCAGCGAGCAGATCGTAACACTGATTCTGAGACTGCTCATCCACTCGTTTTCATCAAGCATCATTTCTGGATTGCGTCCTTGGGGGGTATAGTTTTCTTTATTTTACAGTTTAGGCCTCCAGCTCTAGTAGCTTCATTTAAGGATCATTTCAACAGAGAAGTATTGGGTTTCTGTGTGAATTATTAAGAATTAGCTTTAGCTGAAGCTGTGAGAGGAATGTGGAACGTGTGGGTTATGGAAGCCGATTGCAGTGATTCCCTTGTGATGGTGAAGAGGTGATAACAACAGATAAAAAGTGGTCCAGAAACAACGAGCAATGAACTGGGAGGTATGTCCACAACTGGAGAGCAAACATCTGCTCATTTAATTCACTGCGCATTTGGTTTTGTGTCCTTTTCCTGTGCAGAAAAAAAAAAAACCCACAAGTTATTAGTGCAAGTCTCTTGCAAAATACCAAGAAAATCTGAAACATACTGTTCCACGTGTGCCAGGTGAATTCCTCTCCTGAAGGGAATGAAGTGGGGATAAAATACCAGATGATCTTTAAGGTCCTTTCTAACCCAAACCATTCTATGAACACCCTCCTCTTCTCCTCTTCTAGTTGTGATGTGCTGAGGAGCGATTGTGATATCTGAAATATGTTCCCTCAGCTGACAGAAATACAGTCATGAGATGTGAAAGCAGAAGACATCTTACCAAACTCAAAACTTACCAGAACATGTGTGTATGGTTGGTTCTTCAGATGTTCCTCTGGAAAAGTCATGCGAGACTCTGGTAAAACCAACAGGATTGTTGGTTTAAATCAATATTCTCTCAGTTCTTGACATTTCATGAATACCTAGGGGAATAACTGAACTGTCCTGGCCACCTATCTGGCACGGTCATGTGCCTTGGCAGATGTTCCCCTGTCAGTGCAGGCAGTGAGGGACAGCCTGCACCACCTGGCCTTATGAGAGCTTTTCTCCTAAATTGCCCTCAGGGCAGCTGCTGCACAGAAGCCACCAGGACACTCCATTTTTATCACTACTAAGGGCAAATTCCTTTGAAGGTCTGTGCTTGGCAGGGTGCCACTCATTGACTCAACATGACTATTTCAGCACATGGTTCTGCTGCTGTTTCTTCCCAGCATGTGTGGACAGTGTACATATTTAGACCCTTTCTGTGTTGTGGTTCCTTCACTTTAGATCATATAAGTCATTATTTTGTACTTATTGAGACTTGAGTAATTGCAGTGGTATCCTACGGTCATCCATAGCCAAATCTCTTTTGTTTCAACTCAAATTTATGGCCAGTTATCTACAGCTTCTCTCAGTTCCTTTTTTGGTACAAATCCCTTTGCCTAGACTTGGGCCAAAGGTATTTTTTTTCTGGAAAGCATTGAAAGAAATGATCCTGGCTCACTCCTTTTGACAAAAGATAATTGGAAAATGTAAGATTTCTCACTTCAGTGAAAGGTATCTAATTTTTTGTGAGGGCTTCTTTTGACTTTGACGAACATTGAAAGGATACTCTTTATTCAACTTCATTCATATCTGGTCACTCCTATCGTTTGTACTCTGTATGAAATATTCACTTGCTTGATGAGCTCCATAAGTGTTTATTGTTAGGAAAAGCGTTTGAGGAACATACTTAAACATTGACTTATTTCTTTTAGTTACAAGAGAATGATTCTAAAATACCAGAGTTTTCTTGATTTATTTTTTTTTTTCCTTTTCTCCCCTCCCAGTTCCTCTTTCCGGGGCGGGGGGGGGGGAAAGTATTTTTAATCTTTTCAGTTTTGCTACACTAAAAGAAAACTTCAGAGGGGGAGGGGGCTGGAATTTCAACTTCACACAGAAAGATATTTCATTATAAATCAAATTCTAATTTGGCTTCAGCCTCTGCAAAAACTTTGACCAAATTCCCCTATGAAATGTTTGGATCAGATTTTAAAATTCCCCCTAAGAATATAGCTTTTACACATCAATACTCAGATTTCAAGAAACATCACTTTGTCTACCTCATTTCAAAACAGAAATTTGTATGCAGATACCTGGAAAATATTATTTCCAAAACACACACAACTGGAAAAACTTAACATTCTGTACTCAAAGAACTTCTTTTTGTCTAAGTGGACAACAAATTTTGTTCTCATTACCAGAACCTTGTATCTGTGTGATGAGCAAACCTAAATTTCAAAATAAATCATCAGAATAAAAGGGGCGATTCAAACAATAGCTAACCAGACAGCTGAAACCTTACAAAACAAATCTGATTTTTACCTCCTGCAATGCCTCTCTGTCATTCCTGCTGCACACCATTGTGTGCCGTCATCACAGTTTATCTTTTTCAGACAGTGAACTACGTAGGATTGGGACCTGTCTAAAATTTTTCAGGCTGCCCCAAACATCAGTGGTTCTGTACAAATACGGCAATGTGATTTGGGTTGCTTGTACCTTCACAGTTGTTAGTCTGGTACACCCTGGCCATCTGCATGTACCCTGTGACTTTAGAAGCACAGCATCTAACACACAGTAGCAGCCGAGGAAAATAGTCCCTGTCCACTCACCAGACAGGGTGGACCTTGGCAGCTGAACAAATCCAGTTCTACCCAGTAGAGATATTTGTACACCCACAGCAGCTATGAAAATACTATACAATAAAAAAGCATCCTTATAAATTTTAATTCGTATGTATGTATAGTAGCGATTCCTTCAAGTCAAAATACAAATAGGCAATTTCAGGTTAGAACAAAAAAGGCAGTAGAGGTAAATACATGAAACTGAACTACAAGGCCTGGGAATGTAACCTAATAAATGAATAATAAACCAGACAGACAGATAAGAAGGGCTATTTCTCAGAGCTCTGCAACTCACACAACTTAATCTTTGTAAGGGAGGGAAGTGTTTCAAATGCTGCTAATATTTTTCTGAAGCTCATGTCCTCTGCAAAAAAAACTAGTAACCATGCTGAAATGATTAGAGTGGTTGTAGCATGAAATGGCTTGGATTTGCTCATCTGGCTTCAAGTTCAGAGGAATGACCAACAAGCTGACTTATGTTCTTAACAGTGTAGACCCAGAAGGGTTCGAGCAGATGTTGCAGGCTTACTCCAGGCAAATACATGAAGTTTTGTGGTTTCTCCTAAGTGTTTGCTAATATCTACCACATTGCAAAGTCAAATGTCCTTTCTCAACAGAGCTGACTATTCATAATACAATACAGATGATTTAATCTGTGGTTAGGACTTTCCATTTCTACCAGAGCTGTGTAAAGTCTGAACTGCTCAAACCTACATTATACTGATACACAAAACAAAAAAAGGCCCAAAATCCCATTCAATTCCAAAATCTCATACTCTAACAGTTCACACCTCTGCAGTGGGTTATGTTGTGATGCTGTCTGTGACCCTGTGCAAGTCTGTGTGCCACTGTGACATTGCTCCTTCGAGTTCATAAGTGAATGAAGTGGGAGGTTTTTTAAAGTTTTTGAAGCAATTACAGATGAGTGTATTTTCAGAACTAGAGGCACCAGAATCTCAACTGTACCTGATTCTATCACTTCCATCAAGATATTCACCCACACTATCTTATTCGTGACTTGCTTACACATAAAAATAAATGCTGACTTTTCACATTGAAAATATTATTTGAAATTCACTACCAGGTAAAGTAGTTCTACTAAGATTGTTTTTCTTTCAAAGCTAATCTAAATTCTCATTGCAGTCTTGACCATATTCAAATCGGGAAGAAATTTTTGCTGTTTGGTTTTTGTGGGTTATTTTTCTTCCCCTAAAAGGGATTTATTACAAAAATATTAAGTTCCTGAAGAACACAAATGAATCCGTTTTGAGTTTTGTGAATGTTTTGGACAAAAGCATTTGGTGATAGAAGATTTAGAAAACTCCAAACAATTTGTTTTGACATCTTTTAACAAAGACATTTAATTGGTTTTGCTTGAAAAACTGTTTTCATTAATAAATGGAGACAGAAGCCTGAGAGATTTGAGACCCACAAACAATACACTTTGTGTCAGAAGAAATACCTCTGCTGACAAAAAATATATTCTGAGTTTTTGTTGGTTTAGCAAGACAAACCATGAGTTTTGGTTGACTGGAGATTATTTGCTTTCTTTTTTTCTCAGGACAGAGAACCAAAAAAACCCAACAAAACAAAACAAAATAAATTTCATACATAACTCTGCTCCTGAGTAACTCCCAGAAAAAGGCAGAATGAAATGAAGTTTATATCTTGGTTGAAATGCTGGCCCCTTTGAAATCAATGGCAGAATTCCCATTAATTTCACTGGGGTCAGGCTTTCACCTTCATCTTTGACTTACAGCTCAGTTTTCCTTCATTATACATTGCAGAAGTGAAGGGGGCTTCTTTCTGGTCAAATGACTGCTAGTGAATCTGTCCCAAGAGAAACATGCAATACACAGTTCTCCTTTCTCTCCTAAAAAAGCACTGGGAAAAGCACATTTCTCCAACTTTTATAATGTATATAGGCGTTTTCAAATGTATCTTAATGTCTTTGTCTATAGTAAACCTTGTTTAAGATGTTAATAATTTTTGACAGGCACTTCCCTTGTGTCTGGATTTTGAAAGGAAAACCTAAAGCATAAAATGGCCTTGTTCTAGTCATGCCATGGATTGAAACCAGCAGAAGCTGATAGCAAACAGCTTTACTCAAAATCTAAGTTCAGGTTTCTTTCCCATGGATTTCTACTTTGCCTTTTGCTGCAAGCTGGCAACACTATTTAATAGACCAGAACAAAAATCAAACTCTGAAATCTCTCTTAAATACTAATGCATTGTCCATTTTTATTCCTTTTTTCATAAGCTGTACTTTGTCCCTGACATCCAAACAGCAAAGAAGGAAAATTTATCTTGTAAAAAATGTCTGTAGAGAGCTTTGTTTAGAGTATGGAGCAAAATAGAGGGCTCCCAAAGGTGGAGTCTGCATCCTGGAGAGTCAAAGCAGCTATTTCCCATTCTGGAGCAGCCCAGCATCATGTAATTCTAGTTCTTCTGTTTATTAAGTCAATGGCAAATGGTAGGAAATATGCATTTTTTACATATGTATGAGAATAAAGCAGCATTAATTAGATCAGAGCTTTATTTATGTGCAGCTTCAAGGCTGTGACCTGGCTGAAAGTTTTTGAAAATTCAGCTATTATAGAGTTGAGGATGCAGTAAATTTCCTAGGGCTAACAAGTCATCATATACCGGCAAGCCATGGTAGCTGAGCATCTGCTCTTTATTATTGGAACTTGACTGTATACCTGAGCCCTCAGATGCCTAAAAATAAGTGTTAGCGTTGTGTGCCTTCCTATGTTACAAAATGTATTGCTGTTACAAAATTTATTGCACTTCAGACTTACCTGTTTACAAAAGAGCACCTCTAATGCAGCAGATATGCTTGAGGAAGCCACTCTAGTCTTTTGTAAACAGTGAAGTCAGTGTGGGTAGAGTGGGATTCACCTCATCCTAACATAACACCTGCAAATGGCAAAGTATCCCATCCTAGTCTGCAGTGACAGTGTTGATGAGATCTTCAGTGATGGTCATGTAAGCTGAGACTCCTCGCACTCATTTTGGACACATTTCTGGGTACCCTCCAAACCTAGGGAAGATTTTTTTTCACTTTCTTTTTGCCTGCTGGCATTCTTCAAGATAAAACTTAAATTAAGTCTAGACATTTATCTTGTTTTGAACATGTTATCCTTACAATCATAGATGTCACGAATTTTTTATTGCTGTTATATGTAAATTGTTCAGGCCTTGCCTGTGCAGAATTTGTTCTTAATTTACTCATGGTAATATGTGTTTATGTTTTTAAGTAACATCTCTTGCTGCTTGTGATTGGAGACTCCCCAGGGAGGCAAAGCTGATAACAGTTCTCACCTTAAGCCAAATTGGGAACATAAGTTTCTAACACATGGTTAAAAAAAACAAGGAAGCAAGTTTAAAAAAAAATAACAAAACACTAAACAAGCAAACACATGAAAAGGAAGTGAAATTCTAACTTCACGCTGAATGACAAAGATCATTAATTTATTGATGAGAATACAAGGATTATGTTCGTCTGTTTTGCCGTAAGTGCTGAGGGCACAAGACATCCTGCAGTGAGAGAGAAAACAGCTAAAAGATTGAGTAAAACTTTTTTTTTAATACAGCATATAAAGGAACAAAATTAGTTTTGCTAGATTTCACAAATTTTAAGGTATATATATATGCATATACTCTACCACATATTCCTTCCTCCCTTCCTGCTGGACCAGCCATTTCTCTTTTCCTGTTTGCTGCTGCAGCAGGGGCCGGACTTTGCCTTTCACTTGCTCTGTCAACTAAAGTCCCACCCTCGTCTCTGCACTGAGCACACACAGTGATTACATATGTCTATTGCAAATGATCATTTTCCCTTCTGCCTCCCAGCTACAAATTCCCATCACAGTATACCCCTCTTTAAATCTTTTCTTTATTGAGTTTCATCAGCATAAGGCCATTGTTAATACATCTGTTTGAAATAAAAAATAATTTCCCTGTGTCTGCCACCTCCTCTCCACTACAGAGTCTCGCCCGACTTCAGGTTCCAGCCGTGATTAACCAGCACACATGTGTTTCAAATAAAAGCTATCTTCTCTTCACACACACCCCCTCCCTCTCCCAGCTGTAGACTTCCCTACTGCGTTATTCTCATTTGTAACTATTCTGCCTTGTTTTCAGCTGTGCTCTCTCACTGGTGTCTTCCCTACTTTTAATACTTGTTTATGGATGTATTTAGCATCTTTCTTTCAAGGAAGAAGCTCTAAAAAAAGATAAACAAATAAGATCAATAAATATCACAGTCTTCATTTTATATCAGGAAACTAAAGCCTGCAGAGTTTGAGAAGATTGCTGCCTTTTCCAGAGGGGGCACAGCAGGCTTGGCAATGGTGCCTGGGGTTGGATTCTTAACTGGTGTAAACTGGAGCTGGAAATCAAGATCTTCAGGCTGATGGACACGTGTCCTTTATTGTTCTTTCTCCCTTTTCAAAGATTTTTCTCTTTTTGGAAATAGGCATCTTTGTGAAACATTACTTACCTATGGTTTATATATTAGACTCACAATGGATTAGGGAACTGGTGGGTCACAGTTCTACAGGCACAGCATTTCAGCTGTGTTTGTTATTCAATGGCCAGAAATAGGTCTTAAAGTTGTGGAATATTAGGGCATGGACCCATCCTTGCTCCCATCTGCACAGCAGATGGCTTCTGCATGTCCCTAGTTTAACCCAGTGGGGCTCTGGGTAATTACCCTGGCTGCTCGTGCCTTTTACTGCAATTATTCACACCCAAACTATGTTTCGGTCTACTATGCAAAAGCTCTCAGCACTGAACTACTTTCCCTTCCTTTGGCTGGGCTGCTATGAACATAACCAGAACATGACGATGCAGACAGTCTTTATGCTTCCCTGTGTTTATATTGTATCCCATAGCTGGTATTGCCAACCCCACTACTTTAAAATGATGAGTTGTACTCCAAAACATTACTAACACAAAAGAATTAATTAGCAAGCAGTTGTGCATGTTTGTCTGACTTCTTGCTCAAGTCAGTTTTCCTCTGTGACTGTAGTGTCTAGAAATGTAAATATTTTTAATTCTTTTTTTTTAAATGAAGGGTAGAATTCCAGTTTAATCTCCTGTTTGGGGAAGGTGGTACCTTAGGAAGGAAGCACACCCATTGTCATGGGTCTCACTAAATACTTAGAAGAGCTGGGAACATGTTGCAAGGCTTAACTCCAAAGAAGTTATATGCCAGATACCATTCCACCAAAGGTAAAAGTTGCTCATCATTTGCTAAATGTCACTTCCTAAATGACAGCAAAAACAGTGAAGAAAATCATTCAGTGCTTGGTGCTATTTACATTCTAAACATTGAATAAAAATGGCTACAATATTCACAAGTATTTTATGTCTTAAATCATTTCTCTGTTGTGAAATAAGTGTATTTAATTTTTAAATAATATACTATAACAGAAAAAGGACTGTGGGAAAGACAGCAATAAGTAGACAGCTAGAAGCACAGTATCAGCAAAAGATCTTTCTGACTATATTGGTAGGTATGTATGTGGGTTTCCTGATTTTGATTTTCTTTTTTTTTATGACCTTTGTGATTGACAGGCTCACAAGAATTAAAACTATTAAATAATAAATACTTAATATAAAAGCCTATTAAATAATAAATACTTAAATTTAGAGGCAATTTATCTGACCTCACAAAAAAATGGAGCAATTCTAAAAAACTTGTCAAAAAATTGAAATAATACTTCTGAAAAATATTGTCTTGCAAGAAGCCGTATATCTCTGCAGCAATATAGTAGCATAGATATTTTACAATGGTGAAATCATAGACCAGAATTGAGGGAAAGTTTGAATGAAGATATGTCATTTTCTGATTAAGGCTTCAAACCAAAAGGACACCAAAGGAGTTAATGTATTAAATGTTGAAGCCTGTATATTACTGTGAGGGTGCTGAGGCACTGGAACAGGATGTCCAGAGAAGTGGATGCCCTGGAAGGCCAGGTTCAAGGCCAGGTTAGACAGGGCTTTGAGCAACCTGATCTAGTGGAAGTTGTCCCTGTCCATGTTCAGGGGGGTTGTAACTAGATAATCTTTAAGGTCCCTTCCAAAGTGTTCTTTAATTCTGTGATGTTATAGGTTTTGATAAACAGCTTCTGTCTAACATTTGATTTCTGTAAACATGATAGGCCATAGAGTAAAAGAATATAGAGTGAGATTTTGGATGCAACAAAATCTCTTACTTGGAAAAGTTAAAACCAAATAATTAGCCCAGCTTTCATATAAAGCTGTAATCTCCAGCCTGTGACATGATGGCCATTTCTTTTGTGTAAGACCATCTTGACGTTGCTTGTTTGCCAAGAAGTATGAAAGTTAAAGCAAGGCTACCAGGGAGAGTAGTGTGAGATTCATTTGCTCTCACAATCATCATTTCTGGATCTTTCTCTGATACACAATTTTCTCACACAATTAGGAAAAGCATCCAGCCCCAATACTGGATCTTAGCTCACTGTCCATCCATCCTTCCAGAGGCAGAGATGTTGGAAGAAGGCTGTGAAGTCAGCACCTTCCTGGCCCTGAAAAGTTTGGGATAACACAGATGCAAACACATGAACTTGACAAACTGCGGCTTTAGAGGAAAATCTGACTGGAAATGTTACGCTTGCGTGCAAAACTCATATTCCTCTGCATGTGCATGTGTGCGCATTTCCTCAGCTCTGCTTATGAAACCAGCACTCGTGAGTGAGCTCCTCAGAGCTCTTTTTATAACACCATAGAAAAGAAAATTGTGGGTTTGGCTCATTTGTTGCTCAAAGAATTGTGAACTGAGTTGCAGCTGCAAGGCCAAATAGTTTTTCTGACTTGTACCTCTGCAAGGAAAGAAGGCTTCTTGGGATGCAATCAAAAGTCAGGAAAACAAAGCAAGACTTGCAGAATTTAGAATTTGCCTCTAGTCATCAGAGTTTTTTTTACTGTTGGAAGTGGCACATCAGCAGGAACTGAAAATAACATGACCATACAGTCTGACTTTCAAACCCCAGCAGAATTTGCAGGCCTGATGGTAGAAGTGCCTTATCTCAAATCACTTCTCATAACATTTCCATGTTGGTTCAGCAGTATAATTATAAGAAGTAAATATGTGCACACTTACACATGTGTGCACCATGTAGGATGAGTGCTACAGGCTTTGATCAGCAAACATTTGGCAGCTATCACCCATAACAGCTTCATGAGTCTAATGATGGCCCTGTCTTTTGTATTCCAGCCACAACTGTTAATGTATTAAAGAGCTCTAAGCTTGAAAGCATGAATATTTTCATACTAAGCCCTATATTTAATTTCTCTCCAGTTAGTGGAAATATTTTACAGAATTTTTCTCAGTTGAGCCGTTCATGTGTGTCCTTCAAAATGTGTGCACTCTGGATTTGCTGACAACTAATGAGGGTTGAACTGTGGATGAAGCCTTTCTGCAACTGGAATTCCTCTACCAATTGTCAATTTTCTTTGAAGTAGTACTTTGCTGCCAAGTTTTCTTAACATTGACCCGTGATTCAAAAATTATCTGGGAGACTGGGCTAAAATAACATGATTATCTCAGTCTGCTACATGCATGTCCTTCTTCCTACATGGGAGAGCTATTATACTCTGCATCAGGATTGTTCAAGATATGTGCACATAGCCACTTAACAACACAACCACTTGGAGAGAAAGTTTTATGCAGTGTGGGATTTCCCCATACTGGCAGGTCTTGTTGCTATTTGTCTTTACAATAGAACCATTATACTAGTTTCAAGTCTTTGTGGTCAAAAGCTAGGCTATTCTCACTCATACTAGTTACAAGTTGTCTTTGGGCCATTTCACACCCAGGACATTTAATGAGTCTCTATCCCTTCACATTTCACAATCTGTTTAAAAGTTAGACTTCTAATCCAAGGATATCACCAAGGTTTACTCTCTACAGTAAATAAATACCTCCAGGAGAATCATGCATCCACCCAAGAGAAACAAGTAGTGCTATGAGAATAGAGTGGTACTTTTTCAGACCAGTTAGTCCCCTCTATCTCTTTCCACTAGTTGGAAAGAACATGTAGATAGGCAGAATAAACTGAGGTGAAATCTGGACCTTCCTGACTTCACTGGGAATTGCTCACATCCTGTCCCCCGGTAGCTACAGAGTACACAATGTTGAACTGACTGGTGGTTGAGTGATGCAGATACATATCCACTAGAGTCTATGATAGGACAACAGCAAATTCCTTTCTGTTAGAGAGGTAAGGAGGTGTTTAAAATAGATAGAACCCCAATGTTCTTTTCATGTGGTCTAGTCATTTGTCTTCCAGTCAGAAAATTAGGGGGTTTATGGCATTGCTTCACAGCTGTAATCACAAAGGCTTCCTTTGGTCTTCACTACTGCTCTACAAACCACTACCAGAGGTGGGCCAATAGCATCGTTTTAACAGTAGGAATTAGTGTAACAAAACTGATCTTACCTTATTTCTCTGTAAGCTACTATGCACTGACAAGTGACAAACTGCATGTAAAACATGGTCTCAATGTTCTCTGAAAAGGACTGCTGAAATATTTAACAACCTTCAGTCAAAGCAAGCTGTTTTCTTCATTTTGAAGCCAACTCGTCAAGCAATCTTTCAACACCTTGTGGAATTTTATGTAGAATCCTTCAATGTAAGAAAGTGTAAAGTTCATTGCCAAGTTATACCAGTCTTGTCTGCTATGTTGCTTTAGCAATACACAATGTTGAAGTTCTCCACTTTTGAGACACTCATCCGATAAGCTTCTTTGCCATAGCTGTGTACCATATAGATACGCCAGATATTAAATATGCCAGATATTAGATATGCCAGATAAGGCAATGCCAGCATAGGGTACTTTGCATATATTTATCGTGCATCTTTTAATACCTCACCTTTTCTCCAGTGGGTCATTTTTTACAAATACTTTCAAACTACCGTAATGGGTTAGGTTTTGTTCTTATTTTTCTGAAGAGTCTGCTTCTTCTCAAGATTCAATTGGCTCTGTTATAGACTGTTTTGTGATCTGATATCTGTTGTGTCTTGAAACACTGTGAGAGATTTCCAACCATTCCTAAGAGCACAAAACAAAGATTGCAGCTCCAGTGAGAAGGATGAGTTATTACTGTGTTCAGTTTATCAAAGTTAAGGTTCATGTGTCTGACCACCCTTTACGGCAAAATTTGCAGGCTTCCAGGACTTCAACCTACATGCCCTACATGCAGTCCCCAGATCCTTTGCATCTCCCACACCCCCTCATTTCTTCTACTTTCACTACATTTCTACCAACTTTTGCCCTGTGCGATACTCCAGAAGTCCCTTCCCACCCCAGTTCCAGCCTACCTTTTCAAAGGTAGCCATCCTATTCCAGGGGACACAATTCCTAACATGTTACATGGAGCAGCTGTTCCTAGAGAATAAACTATCTCTTTAGCTCTCACTCTTCTCCTTACAGATAGCACACAGATTTAACAATGGACTCTAGGGGAAGCAGGGTTACGCCAATAGTTTGTACCTTCACAAATAACTTTTGTGTCAGCCAGGACTAGATAAAAGAAAGCACAGGCTTTCTAACTCATCACTACATCACTCCTCTGTGCTTCACAGGACCTTTTAGCTTCTACCCAAAAATTGTGTTTCATAAGGGAAAATAAATGCCTTTCACTGCCCACCTCTAAGGTTATAATTTTCTCTCTCACACAATTTTGTGCTTTTATGTCACCATCAATTATATTCTCCAAAATGAGTTGACAAGAATTACCATCAAAGCTGTCAAAATCTAAGGTTTCTGAAATCACTTCTTAATATTATTCGTGCTTCCAAAATACACCCATGCTTTGTTTCATTAGCTTGAATTCAGAAATAGAAGATACTTTGGTCTCAGTCTCATCTCTTGAAAATCAGGCAATACTCCAGTACCCAGATCAGCAATCTCCCTAAATCCTGACTCTAGTTGCACAGATGGGAAAATGTGGTCTTGTCACACTGACCAGAGTGGTGTGAAGGTCTTGTTGGGCTTTGCAATTTGCCTGTACCCAGATGTTGTTTCTTGTCCTTTATTCAGTTTTGCTTTGGGTGTGGAGGGGCATGGGTGTGGTAGGTGGTGTTATGGATTGTCCTTTTTGATCCATTTGTACAGCTTCTGTCATCACATGGCTCAGAGCTGCAACTGAGGGACAACTCCATTGTGTGGCTGAACAGAAATTGAGTTAGAAATCCAGAAACTCAAGTCCCTTTGAGCCCTCTTCTGTGCAGTAAGTTCTCATCAAATGGTTATGGGCTAAGTTCTTTTATGACATGCGGTCAGGTGGGGCAGGATGAGGGGATGGGTGATGCTGAGAAAAAGCCCATGACTGCTCAGCAACAGGAATGAGAAGGACCATCTCTTTGTGATCCTGATTGTTACAGCTACTTTTGGTTTCTTAGATCTCAATGAAGACTTTTTAATCACAAGAGATGGATTGGCTTTCACTGATGTAATAGGAGGTGTCCTCCAAAATGTCCCAAAGATCTCCCTGCTGCAGAAACAGGAACCTCACTTTTGTTCAGCCTTGGCCCAACTGCTGCTACATGCTACAAACATCTTATCACTGCTCTGCCAGCCTTTCCAATAAATGAAAAGTGAATTTCCACTCCAGGCATCATTTCCTGTTTTAACTGTTGACAAGATCTGCTTACTGCAGTTCTGAGGGATCTGAAGCACTTCTCTGGGCTGTCTGTGTCAGTGCAGCCTGGATGCCAGATAAAGTCAGTATAGCTTGAGGCTTCCAATGGTAATTCTTTATTGCTGCATCTCCTACTGTGCTCTTGGATGCTTGCCTACCACAGACTTTGTCCATGCAGACTCAGAGCCTGTCTCATTCCCCTATTCTTCCAGTGGACAAGACTAACAGGAACAAAACTGAAGCATGTAGATAATTGTTTATCTACTGCTTGATACAATAGTCACACTTCAGTGTGCTGCACAAATATGTTTGTTGGTTAACACTGGAGTTAGAGAAGCTGAAAACACAGGAGATAATCCTGACTTACATTACCCCTAAAGTGAGTATTGTCTCCATCACATGATTTTGATCTGTGATGAAAATACTCCACCACATTTGAGGACACACTAATGCCTCCATGTTTCTGCAACATCTGACTGCATTGTTCTGCTGTCAAGAATTTGTCTGGTACCACTAACCGATCCAGAGATCTTACAGAATAAAGAGTACTTATTAATTTCAGTGGTGTACTCAAATATAAAGTCCCGAGACCTGGTGTTAGGACCTAAGTTCTTAAAAGCTGTATATTTTTCTGATGTGCAAACTGGTATGTATTAGCTGCCATTGAAACTCTTAAATGGAGCCATTGTGATCAAGAATGCAGAAAGGCTTGTAAATTGTCAGTAAGTAACATGGAAGGTGAAGTACCATGACTGTTAGGAAAGGACGTATTTATAGTTTTTCCCTACAGGAATTTTGTAGTCCTTGTTCAGGAAAAACAGCCATTAAGTGCACATCGGTCCAATGCCTTCCAAAGCACATTTAGAAATGATGGAGAATAAACCCTTGCAGAGCAGTTATTTCTATCTACAGAGTACTCTGGAAATAGAAGATGGTTTTCTTTATATGAAGCTGTGATTTATGTAAAACTGAGGAATTGACTAATGTAAAAACAGGATGCAAAGGCTATTAAAAGTGGAGGCTGTAGAAAGCAGAAAGCAGTTGTATGGTGCAATGGGGAAGAGGGACCTACCATTATATTCAAAGAACACAAAAATGACCCATGCATATCTAATTGCCACAGCAGGCAGACTTTTGCTTTCCAGTGGAGGCTGGAAATAACAGCATGAACCTTTACAGACCTCAGTGAAAAACCTCCACAGCCAAGGAGGAACCATTAGTGTGTTTAATATATCCGTGATATTGCTGCTGCATTGAGAGCAGAGATGGAGCACTGCAGATTTGCTTTCCAAACAAAAATATTTTAACTTATATTTAATATCTAGCAAGCTAGCTTGTGTTTGGGACAAAAATAGAAGGTCACCTTTTCCTTTGCTTCTCCCTTTTGGTTTACAGATCTGCAGTGGTTAGCCTAAAGCTGTTTGAAAGGACAATATTCCACTTAAGAGACAGTTGTGAGACAAAATGCTCAGCAGTCAGGTCTGATATTGAAGTTGGTTCATGAGTAAATAGGAGTCTAGATCATAAATAACACTTATTTGCAGGCAGATCATTCTTCATCTACTGCATTTTGCAATGGGGAGTGAATGCTCTGGCTTCACAGAGAGAGTGGAAAGGCAGAGATCCTGCATGGGCTGCAGACTGTGCCCCTGCTGCAAATGCATGTGAAGAGTCTGAGCAGAATTACTGAGCTTGAAGCATCAGCCTGGTGCTGATGGGCTGTACCTTGTACACACGGAAGGTGGTGACAAACGCCAGGACATTGTCTTCCCCTCTTTCTTCTTCAGGGACAGAAGGTAGTTTTAGGATTGTGTGAGGGAGGCAGCAGGCTGTGCCAGCACTGCATACTGTTGTACCTGAATAGTTGGGAGGACAGTAAGCTGCATCTTGTTGCAAAAAGTTTGCCTGTGAGGCCAAAAACTCTTCATCAGTTTCTCGAGCTCTGTCTCATCTACTGAAACTGCACTCAGATGCCACTTGTTTCTTTAAAGCCTCATTCTGAGAGACATAAATCACCTTTCATGACAGCTGGCATCCTTGAAGACTTGGAAGGTCCATTAGTGTCCAAATGAGAAAATGAAGGTGGAGTATGAGACCAGCGTGCAACAGCTAAGATGCTCACTGACATATCATACTGCTTTACTGTGCCTCAGATTCTCCTACCTTGTCCAGCAGAGAAGACTGTTTCTGGCCATATCTCTCTATAATATGGTCCTTGGTTACAAGTAAAAAAAATTCTCGAAAAGGATAAATTCTGTAAATTGGGGTGAAAAATGCTAGACATGTTAGAAATAACTTGCAAGGCAGCATCTAGGCAGGCATAGATTCATCCTAAGCTTATTTGGTCGTATAACTACAAAAATCTACTAAAACCACCCCAATATTTCTCAGGTAGAAAGCATACAGGCTCAGGAAGAAAACAAATTGAAAAAAACAACACCCCAAAACACTAAAGAAGTAGACAAATAAAGAAAAATACCAGTCTTCAGCAGTTTTGTGTCCTGAAAAACTGAAGATGTCTGCTGAACTGGATGTTAAACAGAAAATTTGTGTAGCTGGAGCGGAGGCTGAGAGGAAGTGGGAGAGATACAGAACCAGTTCCTCCTCATCTCGGTTTATCTCCTCGGCCCCAGAAGACTCTTTTTGATGTATTTTGTCATATATTATTTTATCCAATATAAATCAATGGGGAATGAGATAGACATGTGGACCTAAAAGTCTGCTCATTTAATCATCCTCTGGACACAGTCCCAGGTTGTTAACAAAATAGGATAAATACAAGGAAGGTGAAAGCAGCTGAGCATATCTGTTAAAAAATTAAGTCTTTGTCTGTGAGTTGCTAATGTAAACAGAGTGGACTCAAGGAGAAATAAATAAACACCACTTGCAAAGAGTTCAGGGAAGGTCTGTTGTACACAACCCCCCAAAAGATTAATCATGTTGAAGTAGCTGGTGTCTGCCTACCAAGCTCTGAGAGTGAATGAGCAGCCTTGTTTGGACACATATTTGCTTTTATTTATAGGTACCTAGATCTCCTCTGGTTCATGGCTGTAATTCTGACAAGTTAAAAAGCTTAAAATAAAAATATTTTTAGAATGCAATTTGACTGTCTCAGACACTTGGGTTTCTTCCGTGCCTGTCTCAAGGAGTCACTCTGTCTCCAGATCCTGAGGAGAAGTCTCCCCTGGGTAGCACAGAGCACTGTCCTCTTGGGTGGGGATATACCAGATGCTATCCAGATCATTAACTCTGCACTGTATTTATTTCTAAGAAGAATCTTGATTTGTTTATGAAAGTCACTGTCTAGCACAGCTTTTTGTGATAGTGGGAGAAGTAGGCACGTCCCATAGGGTAACCTTAATGCCTTTGTTCTTGTATACAGGAATATCTAAAACTCCTGGTTGTACTTGAGCAGACAGTGATCACAAAAACAGTCTGTGCTGATTTGGGGCTATTTGTGCCTTTCAGATACTGTGATTGCTTTGTTAGAGCAGTAATGATGTCCTAATTTCAGCTAGTATCTGTGTTACTAGACTGTGCAAATACACAGATGAAAAGTGTCATTTATCCTTGTAGTCCATCTGTTTTTCCCATTGTTGTTCTATTTCTCTGTGCATGCCTTCCTTTCATATAACTTCATATGGTCTCAAGTTTTCTATTGGAAATTTTAATTTTGGTTTGTGGTCTTATTACTAGTGTGCTGTACAAAAAAACTACACTCCCCGCCAAAAAAACCCTCCAGCTCCTAAAGATAGTCAGTTTGTAATCTGTTTCAGAAATAATTTCTGGTGTTTTTCTGATTCAGTTAGCAATTCAGATACAGGCAACAAAGTTTACACATTTAAATACATATTTAAGCTCTCAGAATAAATTATTTGGATGCCAGTCAGATTTCCTGCTAAAATCAACAGGGTTATGATGATTATACTACTTGTGTTGAGAACCTCATATATCTAATCTTGCACTTAGGAGTACAGTCATAAATTCAGATGCATGTGTTATTTTAAGACTACTTGACATAGGGATCCCTCATGTGATGATCAGAATTGGAGGGAGAAGATCAGTTTTAGGACACCTTTACTCCAAGAACTTCAGAATTGATTAAACACATCCTCTTATTTGCACGATTCACTCCACTTTCCACAGATCTTTGAAGACCTAGACACAAGCACCTTGGGTTCAGCCCTGAATTCTTCCTATCAGCAAAAGACCTGAGCTCTGTTCTATCTTTCCTTCAAGTCTTTCTGCCACACAGCAGATAGCCCAGAACTCTCCTAAACCCCCTGGGATGGAGCAAAGGAGGGCAGTGACTGCTATGACCAATTCTCCATGGAAATCATGACTATTTCTGTTGAATCAAATCCCTATTTTTCTTCAAAAATTATTCCATGTGTTAGTGAGCACATCATCCTTCACAGGTTCAACTTACTTTGCTTCATGACAAAACAGATATGGTGTAAACACTGACATTTTGGAGTAATGATTGTTATCTCTACTGACATATTTCTGAAATTTACGTCTTGGGTTTCAAACGCATGACTTTGAACTTGCAGGAATGACCACAAAGTTAAAGAAACAAGAGTTTTACAGAAATATACATACATGTTTGGTACCCAAGGAGTAAAGAACACTGCATGGAATACAAGTATAGTGAATTTACTGTAATTTCTCTCTAATTTCCTAAGCAGCTGTGGACTTTTATGTCATCTTTGGGATTTTTCAAGAAACATCTTGCTTTTTAACAAGTCATTTGCAAAGAACAAAGAAAATTCTTTCATCTCTTCTTTTCTGCCATTGTGTTGAAGTTTGAGGGATAAGCAAAGAGTAAAAAAGTAAAGAAGAAAAAATGTGACAGCAAGTTATTAACCTGCCTGTTGCGTGTTGCTAGAAAATACAGAGTGTCATAATTTCTTCTAATTTGATCACCAGCACTTTCTCTTTGTAGAAAGCAGAACCAGAAAGGAAACCCCTCTGAACCTTGTCAACCTCCCAGGGCTCCTTGAGGGTCTGGAGGAGAATCTGAAGGGCTCTGCTGCACTTCTGCCAAGCTGCCAAAGTACAAAGGTCACTCTGCTCTCCCTTGGGACTCATCTGTTTCCATCACGTACACAGACAAGGCAGAGGAGTCTTTCAGCTCCAGACAAGCAGAGGGAGGCCTGCGGAAAAGAAATGTCAAAAAAAAAAAAAAAAAAAGAAAAAGCCTGAGGCCCTCTTCAGAACAGGGTGCACAGGTCCAGCAGCACAGAGACAGGCAGCCTGCATTATCAGAGTGCGTCCGGTTGTTTGTTTGGCAGTGTGTTTATACAGGCCATGATCCTGGGTGTGCTGTCGAGGCACTGGGCGTGCAAAAACGGCTTCTTTGTCTTGGTCTCTTTCTGTTTCTTTCATCGAGGAAACTCCATAGCTCTGTACAATTCTCCTCCCCTTACATACTCCTGTCAGCCTGTTCTCACAGTGCCAAAGGCTGTGATTGCCAGCAGTGTCTAAGCAGGGGTAGGTCACAGGTAGTGCAGTCTTGCATGGATCAGAAGTGTCTTGCATAGATATTACCTGAATGAGGATGTTACTGCAGTCACTAGAAAGATATTCCTGACTTACAATTTTGCAGAACATCATGAAGTTCTCTTTTCTCCTGAATACAAGAGTCAAAAGACATTCAGGACTACCTTAGTAGGGTGTTTGAATAGATTTGTCCTTTTCTTTCCCCCTCAATATAAGCTTTCACACAGCAGGCATGACAATTATTTGTGGTGTTGTTTTTTTTTTTTAATTTTTCTTGTTCTGCAGAAAATACAGAAAGATTCCTATTCCAAGACTAAGATTTACAGGCCATCTTCAAAATACAGAATCGGAGAATCATTTAGGTTAAAAAAGACTGCAAAGATCATGGAGTCCAACTGTTAACCTAACACTGCTAAGTCCACCGCTAAACCATGTCCCTAAGCACCACATCTACAAATCTCTTAAATACCCCCAGGGATGGTGACTCCACCACTTCCTTGGACAGCCTGTTCCAAAGCTTCATAATTCTTTTGTTGAAGATTTTTTTTCCTAATATCCAATCTAAACATCCTATGGCACAACTTGAGGTCATTTCCTCTTGTCCTATCACTTGTTACTTGGGAGAGGAGATTGACCCCCACCTCACTAGATCCTCCTTTCAGGTAGTTGGAGAGTGCAATGGGGTCTCCTCTCAGCCTCCTATACTCCAGGCCCCTCAGCCACTCCTCATAAGATTTGTGCTCTAGACCCTTCACCAACTTCATTGTCCTTCTTTGAACACTCTCCCTTACCTCAATATCCTTGTAGTAAGGTGCCTAAAACTGAACACAATATTTGAGGTGTGACCTCACCAGTGGCGAGTACAGGGAATGATCACTTCCCTAGTCCAGGACTGGGTTTTGTCTGAAATTGTATAACTACTTTTTCCATTAATCTGTCTTCAAGCTCTAGAGCTTGAGTTAATGTTTCATAAAATTCAAGAGTTTCCTCTAATGCCTGACTGAAAGACCTAAACATCGGTCTGTAATGTCCTCACCAGGAAGGACTATTTTCCTAGCAGGACATATAAGACAAATCAATAAGCTTGATAAGAGCTACCAGCATGAGCATCAGATAGGACTACAGAAGCTAAAAGGTGGACACGACGTGGCAAAAATGTGTGGGGCATCCAGGACATTTACATTCATATACGGCCATATGAACCACAGTTACAAATGCCATGTGACATTGTTCTCAATCATTGTAAAAAGACACTGGATCAACTAATAACGAGTATTTTTAGTTTCAATAAGCTTTATTCCCTTATTTATCATGTCCTGCAACAGTATTTCTTGCTGTTTAAGGAAAAAGCACTACTTTCTTAAAAAGAGGGTCAAAGGCTTTTCAGGCAGTTTGAATCTCTTATTGTTTAAATACAGACAAAATAAATGGCTGCTTGCATTTCTGCACAACGCTTCTGACTAATAAAAGGATATGGATCTGTTTTGGGCTATCAAAAATACCCGTATTAGTTCCCCACTTGGAAAATAGCAAGGAAAATACCCTGTTCCTCATTTTGGTAAGCCACATCCTTTCACTAAAAAAAGTGCTGACAAGATGTTTGTTTGAGATACATCTGAAATCAGAGAAAAAAAGTATTGAAGGGTACTTTTATGTTTGCAATAGAAAATCTCTTCTAAAACCAAAATATTACTTAAACAGGCTCCAAACATAGAAGACTATTCTCTATCCATCCCAAACAATAGATTAGTTAGAATTTCTGCATCTATATTTTTTTTTCTATTAGATACAGAGTTTACTTCTTCCCACCAATGCACTTGTTTTATTGAATATTTCATAAATCAGGTAAGTTATGAACTATAAAGATGCCCATCTCAGCCTTGAGGAAACAATCTGGAATACCAGAAGCCATCTAACTCTGACAGCACAGAGCTCATTGCAGCCTAAACTAGTTCCCCAAGACACAAAAAAAATATACAAAAAGGAAAGGCACATTGTGCATCAATTCTGGTACTCCAACAAGCTATTAAAAGTGAGCAAAAGGCAATTATGTTGCTGTGCACCATGTGAACATCTACAGGTTTAATGCAAAAGACAGTGCTAGGTTAGGAAAGTTTGTTTTCTTATTCTTATGTTAAATCTCTTATGTGAGGGAAGCATTCTTTCCTACGAAAGCATTGAACTCCTTTAAAATGACCAGCAAAAAAAGGGAACTTTTTTTTATTTAGTAGGAACTACTATTGCTTATTCTGTATGTTAAAGATTTTGAAAAGACAGATCTGAGGTACACCTGTGATTGGTTAGCCTTCTTTTGTGTGTTCATTTAATACCTGCTCTAAAAGCATGGACCAAGGGTGAGAAGACAGCCCATGACAGTCGGTGCTGTTGTGTTATTACATGCCAGAAGATTCTTTTCCTACGTAAAGGGGACTCGCAAAGATGGAGCCAGTATCTCCTCAGAAGGGCAAGTAAAAGGATGGGAGGCAACAGTCACAAATTTCAAGAGTGGAATTCAGATTGTGCATAATGGGAAAGTTTTTCACTGCGAGTGTGGTTCAGCGCTAGAGTGGGTGCCCTGAGAATCCCATCCTCAGGGTTTGCAGTAGTGTCCTGGATGTCAGACCTTGGACAATGTGACAGCTTGGAGTTCAGCTCTGCTTTGGGGAGGGTACTGGACTAGATGATCTCCAGAGGACTCTTCCAACTAGATTTTAATAAAAATGTATAACAAAGCTGAAAAAAAAACAAAAAAAAAACCCAACTCTGAATTAGTAATTTGAAAGTCACACTAAAAAGTTCTGAATATTGTAAATCCTATCTTGTGTGTGTATTATTTTTCAGTCCTTAGCCTAACTTCCCTATTAAGTTTAACTTCTAAGCCATAGGAACCATATATTATCCTTTATGATCCTAATAATACAAGTTCTGATGGGATGTAGACAAGATAATGGGGGAGCAGCTGCCATGCTCTGTTGCTTTTGGCCTACTGCTGTTTGTGCTCAGCCAGGTAGAAATTTCTAGAGTTCATCAAATATCCAGGGCAAAAGCTCATAGCAGGACTAAGAGTCAAGCAAAACATGTTTTTTCATCCCACCCACTAAAGTCAATGGGGCTTTTACCTCACACAGAGGGCCTGGAGAAGACTCAGTATCACACCATAGTGTTTATCTCTGTATCACCTTGTCCATGTCAGTAAAAGCTTATACAAGGTGAGTTAGAGGTAGTCATTACCCTGAACCTTTTGTCTTCAGATTTTCCTTTGTTCCATGCTGCCTACATACAGCCTGCATTCAGGACTAAACTGTTGCAGTTGTTCTATCACCCTATGACCCCTCCCCAGCAGAGAAGGTGGGTCAGGAAAAGGAGAGGAGACCCATAGGTTGAAATAAGAACAGATTAAATGAAACAGCAAAAATAGTATTAATACAAATATAAAATATACAAAGTTATACTCAGCTCAGTGAATGATGGTGGTCACAATAGATGGGAAAGCAGTCCTCAGGAGCAGAATAGTGAGTAAGCCCTTCAAGGATGGTGACCTGAGGAATCACAGAATCATCACAGGTGGAAAAGTCCTCTAAGATGACTGTGGCCAACCATCTATGAAAAAAACAACAAAACAAATAAAGAAAACCCAACCCAACCCAAAATACAAAACCAACCAAAAAACAAACACCCCCTCACCATCCCAGCAGCTTTTTTTCCTATCCCTTTACATGGTCCTTTTGAAGAATGAACCTTCTTCTTTAGCAAACTTCCTAATTTATAAAGGGTGTGACGTTTATGGTATGGGATACAGCTGGGAGGCAGCTCGAGTCAGCTGCCCTGGATTTACCCCTCCCAGTTCAAACTCCTGGCTGTTTATGCTGATGGCCTGCATACAATGGCTGGCCTATGATTTTATCCCAGTGAAACTAGAACACAGAAGCTGTTTTTTGGACAGGTATGCACCTCTTAGAGAGTTTTGTTCCTCTTACAAGCTTGCCTTTCGCACGGCTTTACCATGAGAAAACAGCATGCGCTCCAATAAATACACTGGTATGGCTAAAGGGGAGTTTTCCAGAACTTTTGATGGTGCAACACAAAACCCCGCACTGTCTGGCGGTGCTCTGAGAGAATTCCTTCGACTCCTTTCCTCAACACGCACCCCCAACACCTGGCGCAGTTTGGTGCCCGGTCCCGGGAGAAGCGCGGGGCGGGGCCGGGCCAAGCCGGGCCGGGCCGGGCCGGGAGCCGCTCCCGCGGAGCCACAGCGGGGCGCGGTTGCGCGCAGAACAGCAGCTAAGGAGCTCCCCACGCCCGCCCCCCTCCCAGGAGGACACATGTGATCGCTTTTTTTTTTAATATTGCTATGGAAACAGACCAAAGCAAAGGGTAAATACACAGACAATAGCAAAAGACTATTTTAATTTTCATCCCCGCTTAAATGTCACACGTTTTTTAACACGCTGCCGCTGTAACTGGAGCCTGCATCTGCAGCCCGATGTGGCGAGCCGGTCTCCGAAGCCTGAGGAATACAAGTCCCTCATTATTGCCAAGTGGGATCAGAGCACGTAGGTCTGTTTAGACACTGCGATGCATTGTAAGAGGCCTCGCTTCAGGGATAGCCATAAAAGCTTCCTTTTTCCCCCCTGTCAAAAAAAGAGCAGCTGTATTCTTCTAGTGTGGACAACGCCAAAGACTGCCCATCTCTGCCGCACAGAGAGTCTCTGGGTCAGGCATGGAAAAGCAAACTTCATTTTAGAGTCTGAACAGGACTTCCCAGTGCAGGCTTATGCACTGGTGGGAACTGTGCTCACTCCTGTGCATGTGGCTTGGGAAAACTGGTGGGGAAGGTTTCTGAGGCTGTGTATTGCTTGCTGACACTCAAGGTGTCTTGACAAATATTTTGGCAGCTCTAAACTAGCTTTACAGTATAAGCCTGAGCAGTCTCATAGATTAGGGTATTTCAGGCTATTAATTACCTGCTAATGATCACTCCAAATACTTCTGACAATAAATTAAGGCCACAGTCATTGCTTGTTAAACAGGAGAGATGGGTCACCCTTTGCCTCCAGCACTCCCTAATTTTCTGGCTGTGGCTCAGCGTAGTTTTCCCTCTTCAAAGCCAGTGATGAAGTGCTCAATCAGTGATATAAATAAACAGGACCAAACTGTTTTATAGGTACATAAGCAGCGTCTCATTAATTGTTGAGTGTTACAGATGTGAACAGGGTGCTCTAAATTGTTTACCAGCTTGTTCTTGGAAATGAGACTTCTTGGATGACTTTCCTATTGAGATATGCTGCCCCTCCTTGTAAACCCTTGGCAGTTCCTGCTTCCCAGCAAGAGCAAGTTCCCCATTCACACGCAGGATCGTTCCTAGAATTGCCACTGGAGCTGCTAGAAGAGCTCTGGCCAGGCAAGTGGAAGATATTAATTGCTCTGTGCAATTTCCCAGTATGCCTGCTCATGACACATGCAGCATCTAGAAACGTGAGCCACACTGCTGGCGACAGGGCAAACCCTAGGAGCACGTGGACTGCTCTACTGCAACTGGAGCCAGTGGTGACCTTTCCTGAAAAGATGGATTGCCTTTGAGTCAGGCTGGAAGTCAGTATGCTTCTGTATTTCTGTTAATTGCATTAATTGCAGCAGCTTCTTGGCACTGATTTACTTGGAAACCTGGGTGTATGGTTTGTAAAACTCATGAACAGAAATCTTGGCATGTGAAGGATGAATCTTCTGGATGGATTTGGGAAGAGGGGGGAATAGGACAGGAGAGACTGACTGGGCAGGCTCCTTTTGGCACAGTCAGAAAATCCAGAGTCACTTCTGATACTTTCCAGTATTTCAGTGCTGTTTTCCAGAGGCGTTCTTACCGATTATTAAATATTTCACATACATCTGAAGACAAAAGGAGGAAGAAAAAGCCCAACAACCCATATGTGATTATATATCAAGGAATAATCTTTTATTGACCTGCAGAGGAACTAGATAATCTAAGCAGTCTTTTTGTCTTCCAAACCTTATGGTTCTGCACTAATTTGCAAGGGCACATTCTAGATACGCAGAAAGCAAATCTGGTGCTGTGCGCTAGCATCCCTCTGACACTACATTTATGTGAATGTGAGTGCACATCCTGACTATTATTATCATACATAATAGTTTGGAGAAATGCCTTCTTCATTTATGGCTTCCTGGTTTGGAAACCATGCAGTTATTGCCAGACATTCCCAGTAGGAAAAAATCATATGGAAAGTTACTGCAAAAAGCGGCTCTGGATTAAAAGACTCCAGTGCTATGTTGTGAGACAGCATTTTCTCCCTCTCAGACTCACTTATGACTTAGGAGAAAAAATATCAAAGGGTATTTTGCTATCAAGGGATTTTAACTGCTCTCCAGGATTCTAAGGATTTTAGGAGATCATCCAGGAGCCATGTTTGCAATTAATATGAGTAAGAATAGCAGTTGATTTTAATGCCTCAATGTAGAATCAGAAATCTTTATTGTAGTTGGTTATATGTTTGGGTTTTTTTGTCTGTTGGGTTTGTTCTTTCAGAAAATCATATTAGACCATTTACTATGAATTAAAAAAAAAAAAAAATCTAACATTGCTGTCCTGGTTATACAAGATAACAGATGAAACACAGAAGAACCCAGCTGTTTCAAAGCACTTTAATTCACTTTTGACCAAGATCCTCACATCTTAACTGCATATATGAATGGAAGAGTTGAATATAGCAGGGGCAGACTAATGTTCCCTTATCCCTCAGGGAATCTCCATCTATTTGTGTATGTACCATAACTGCAGGCTCTTTAGATATTTATTTAGATCTGTCATATGAAATGTCCCTCTCAAAGAAATCTCTGCATTTAGGGCACAAAAATACATGTCTGTAGATTAAACCCTGATTTCCTAGGAAAAGAAACCATATGTATACCTCAGAAAGATTTTGGCAAGTAACCAAAATCTATCAAATAAGAAACTGAATTGAGCAAAATCCCTTGCTAACATAAATTGATCTCCCTGGAGGTCAGTAGAACAGGGACCTCCTGCAGGCAAGAATCTGTATGGTGCTCCCAAGACATCTGAAAAATCATTCAGGCAAATGGAAAAAAGTCTTCCCTGAAATTAGTCCTCACCCTCCAGCTCCTTACTTTTATCAGTAGCTCTGGTAGCATAGAAACCTCAAACTATTGGAAGCAGAACACTCATATGTGAATGGACTTTATCAGATCCCTATCTCTAGGGGGTCACACCAGCCATCTCTTCACTCTCTGTATGCCTCTGTACTTTCCCCTTCCCTGGCTCTTCCCAAGCAATTAGGTTTGTAAAGAAGGTTTATAAAGAGCTTTCTGTTTTTAATTTATTCCATTTGTTTGCATCTACACATATTTTGGACTTCTCTGCCACAGCAAGTTAAAATGGATGGTTCCTCCAGTAGCCTGTGAGTTTGTTTCCAAAAGTTTGGCTCTGTCTTTATGAAATAATTGTTTTTGCTGGCATCCATCTACCTTTGCTAGTTTTCAGATGGACTTGATGTCTCTTTCTCTCAGCATGAGGCCCTTTGAATGCTTGCCATTGCAATATTTTCTTCTTGTTGTTGTTGTTGTTGCTACTTCTGCCTTTCATCTGGTGCAGCATCCTCACAAATCTCCAAAATCTCACACTCCCAAAATCCCAGCAGTCACCCCTCTCGTGTTTCCTGCTTTTGTGAATTGTGGCTTTGTAAATGACAATTTCACAGATTACTTTTGTCATTATTGATGTTTTCAGGACTGGAGGATAGTATTAACTACCAGAAAACTTCTATGACAAATTGAAATCAGTACCCTCTCAGAATTTGTCACAGATAATGGACAAATATGCTATTGCATTGATCCCTTCGCTTACCTTCTCCAATAGACTTTAGTCAGTGTGTACAAAGCATCCCTCTTCGAGGACAAAACTGATACCAGTTGCCATCAGTTCTAGTTTTCAGTTACTAAAAACCTTCTACCATATATATGTATACATAGTGGAATATATATATACAAATAAAAAAAGCAAATATTTCATATGTCTTGCTGTAGTGACCTGTCTTTTCTCATTTAGCAAAGCTTCCCTGTACCACCTGCAAATTGTGCTGACTGGAGATGGGTGAGATGTCATTTCAGGGGTATTTGGAAAGGCTTTTTTGTGCACATCCCTGTTAGATTCATTCTTCCACTTGTTGAAATGCTCAGCCTCTCAGTGTTTGTAATTTTGAAGTACCAGCAGTCTCAGGCACATAAGATGACACACAGACTGAATATTAATCGGTGTTTCATTTAGGCTGAGGTGATCTATGGCTGCTTTGCCATGGGTACCTGCCACACTATACTGGAGGCAGTTTGTTTCAGTCCTTTCAAGACTGTTGATAAAATGACAGCCAGCAAACACATGAGCTTCACTGGCTATACCACTAAATTCCACACTTAATTCACTGGAATCGACACAGTTGCTCTGAAAGCCCACCCATGGTAGTCCTACCACTCTGACTTAACCTCTACTCTTCCTCCCTTGGCCCCTTCATCAGGTGTGTCTGCTGTTCATCAGCACACTCAACTGTTGGTCCAGCACAGCTCCTGATGTCCTCACTGCAGTTACCCCAGCTTTTGTTGATCGGACAGCTGAAAGTTTAACACTCATCCTGCTGAAAGTAACCTGCTGATTTCAGAGGGAGCAGGATGCTGCCCTAATTCACTTCATGTAATTTTATTTTTTTTTTTAACAAAAGTGTTTACTTTTCAAATGAAGATCATTGGTTGAGCCATGGCAACTACACTCTCTGTGTAGCCAGCAAACACTTAATATGTGAGTGGGTGGTTTGGATAGCCTTGAATACATAATTAAATTTGTTTTTCCTTTCAGCTCCCTGTGGTGTGTTATTTTTTTATATTTAAAAGTTATCCCATCTTGAAGACAACTGTTTTTTATTATTCAAAGGACAGCTTAAATGCATTTAGCAAAACCAAGTCTCATTCCTTTTATGTCTCAATCTTTTTTCCAGTTAAAGAAAAAGTCCTTTAATGCCTATGATCAGCTCCCTGTAGCCACAGTTTCTCTAAACATTTTCTAAAGGTCTAGATGCTTTGTAACTTAATGGAATAAGCTCCACATTCCCCGATTCTTAAAATGTTCAATATTAGCTTGTATGTTTTATACTACATCATCAAAAGTGAGGATTTTGAGTGTTCGCCCAGCTGTAGAAAGAAGCAGCTGCTGCATGCTGCTTCTGGTGCAGGTAAAAAGGAACAGCACATAACAGATTATCCTTGCAATAAGCTGAACTTCCGTAGTCCCTGTGGGAGGTACCAGTGCCTTTGAACAATGGCTTGTCAGCAGGAATGGAGCTCTTTAAGTTTTGGCAGTGACAGCCCATCAGACTCTGTGGGAATTCAAAGTCTATCAAATTGGGTAGATGGCTCAAAAGAGACAGGTGGAAATTCTGCAAGAACAAGTATGATATAGACACTTCAGGGTGAGGATCAAACCCACGACAAATGCAGAGCTGGAGTAATTGGCAATGCAAATAAAACAGCAAAGTAAGTTTGGAGATTATTATAGAACTTGTGGATCAACACCTTGTTCAATTTCTGTTTGTTACCTAGTTTTCATTGGAATCATAGAATCACAGAATGGTTTGGCTTGGAAAGGACCTTCAAAGATTATTTAGTCCGCACCCACCCTGCCATGGCAGGAACATCTTTCACTAGATTAAGGTCCTCAAAGCCCCATCCAAGGTTACCATGAACACTTCCAGTGATGGGGCATCTATAACTTCTCTGGGAAACCTGTTCTAGTGTCTCGTCACTTTCACTGTAAACAATTTATTTCTTATGTCCAATCTAAACCTATCCCCTTTCTGTTTAAAACCATTGCCCCTTTTCCTGTCACTACAGGCCTTGTTAAGAAGTCTCTCCCCATCTTTCATATAGGTACCTTCACATATTGAAAGGCTGCAGTAAGATCTCCCCAGAGCCTTCTCTTCTTCAGGCTGAACAAGCCCAACTGTCTCAGCCTGTTCTCGTAGGAGAGGTGTTCCAGAAGTGTTAGGAGTGTTACAGCAAAGTTTAGATAGCATTAAGCTGGTGAAGCTCAAGCCTGGTGCCTGGGTGATAAAGGATACAGAGCATATATATGGAAAGTCTGAAGGAGCTGGGTTTGTTTAACACCTAAAAAAAGAAGATTGAGGAGAACATGGCATGCTTATTGTATGCTACTGTTGCTATGGGGAGCACAGGGAACCATCATTCTCTGTGTTCAGTAGGGGAGAGAATACCATTATATCCAAAAGTTTCGTATTGGCAAGGGAGAAAACTTTAAATTTATAAGGGCTCTGAAGCATTGACTGGCAAATTATGCATGAAAAACCTTTCACTGGGTGTTTTCAAGAACTGGCAGATGACCCCCGACTGAGGAAGATTTAGTCTACTTGATCCTGACTCGATACAGGTTATTGGGCTAGATTTTTTGTTGCATGTTTCTTTTTAGCCGCACAGCTCTGTCATGTACACACTCCATGAACAATCTGGGAGAAATTAGCTTTGAACCCAAACAACCAGACTGGGACTGATACCCACGTCTAGATGAAACAACGTAAATATGAAAGCGGAAATTCAACTAAGTAGCTACTATTAAAAAAAGGACTATAAATAAATTGCCTAGAGTTTGAGACAGAACCATTACTGTGGGAAATCATGAAAGAATAGTTATTTTTAACTCTTCTGTTGGCTTTTCCATGGCAGTTGATTTTATTGAAACATTTGTAATGATTTTTCTAATATACACATGACATAATGAAAAATGCTGCATTTAATGAGTTTATGTGATTCATAACAATCTGCAGACAGTAAAAGCCTGATGACATTTTTTAATTCTATGGAACAAGAAAAAATTTCATTTTTAAAGCAGGAAGCTAAATTCTGAGACATATTCTCTCTTTAATTTGCCATTAAATCAAGGGAGACATGATCATTTTAAAAGGTTCTGTAATTAAGTGTTAGTCTGTTGTAGTCAAATGAACCAAAAGACAGTGGGGATAAAACAAAACCAGGCAACTATTTGGAATCTGGTTTTCACTGTCTCTTGGTCTTTGTCAAGCATGTTTTACTTTTACATGGCTTTTATGTTTGGTTAAAATTAGTTCTTACATGACCAGATAATATTATAACAGAAAGGAATAAAATCAGTAAATGTAATGTTCTCTTTCTGGAATGACATATTATGGTGTAAGAGGTATTTAATTTTAAATTCTAAGAGCCAGTTACAGTTGTTTAAACACCTCCATTATTTTTTCCGTTGCACTCAGAGTTTTTGCCCATTTTGATTTAAGCTACAAGTCTACACAACAAACTTAGTCAGCTAATTGCCCAGCCATTTGCTCATCTCCATTAAAATGGCTCAATACTCAGATAAAAATAGATACAAGTGGACAACCCTTTTAAGGTTTGGAGGTTGTTTGTGGTTTTTGGTTTTTTTTTAGTGTGCATGCTTAACAGTGGGATTTTGAGCTTTTCCAAGTAAGAAGAAAAGAAGCTTGAATCTCCAGTGACTAGCTTACTATAGCTTTAATTCAAATCTGAATCTCCCATTAAGGTCACCTCTGTAGTGGTTTGAAGTTATCCTGTTCATTAACCTCTGCATTGAACTGAATATTCCTCAGATTCCCTAATTAGTTACAGTTGGAGCTTTAGTGACTTTCAAGACTTTCCTCTTTGAGCTAGAAAGAAAAAGGTTCAAACAATGGTCAGGAAACCCTAAAACCTCTTATCTCTCAGCAATTCGATTAGACAAGAAGAGTACTGTCTTGATGGATTGAAAGTACTCTGTACCAGATAAGAACAGGAATGATAAGAACATTAGAGGTCTCAGGGTTTTTTTTGTGCAAGAAAAGGCTACTCTCCTTTTAAGCAGTATCTCTTCTTCATTTACATGTTGCAGACTAAACAGAATGCATTTGTGATTAATATTTCTGCTTACACACTCATTGTGCATCAACTTTTTAACAGATGCAACAGAAGGATATAAGATTAGTTATTGAAGCAGCTAAAACTTAACTAAACTCGTTATATGTTGCACAGCCCTAGCAATGCTGGAAGAGAGGATAGACAAGATGGTGCTATGAAAATAAGCAAAAAAATGTATCTGTTCAATGTATTCACTTTCAAATAGCATTAAAAAGGAAGTGAAGGTGTGAGAAAGACATTAGCTACTCTGGAGGGACAGTTGTGTAAATGTTCTGCTTATTTTGCTCCATTCAGTGGGTTAGTTGTTGCTTTTCTTCCAGTTGCTTTCCATTAATCACTTTCGTTCTAAAAGACCTTAGAAGGAAATTGTTTACAGATATTTTCCTTTACTCTGACAGAAATATGAAGCCATTTACAATCAGCTTCCTCCTGTCCTGCCTTTGTGGCCCAGCTATTTCCCCACTTAAGTCAATCAGGACATAGCCATTGACTTAAACTGGAGCAGATGAAGTTCTTTACCTAGGAGTGGCTAAAAAGCCAAAGCTGAATGTTTTCTATAAGCCAGAAAGTATTTTAATAGTTTAGGGTTTTTTTTTTTGTAGCTGATTAAGTCTTTCTTCCAGTGCCAATATAGCAAAAGAGACCTTATAGGACTCCCTTTAAGAAGCCTCAGGGCTGCATTTATTCTTAGGGGCACTTTGAACACTTTGCATTAAATGGTTCCTCCCAGAATTTTACTAAGATCTCATAGTTATAGCCCAATGTACACCATCTAAAAGGCAAAACCATCCTGATACAGTATATAATGCTTTTATCTGTATAGAGATGGGGTTTTTTTCCTGGTCATTGTTTAAGAGGTACCCTCTGGAGATATTCGTATCAATTTTTATGGGAATCTATTTATCATTACATGATGTTAGTTCAGATGTTTTCATTGGGCCTACATACTTCTTGCCTCTACATGTATAATCGCACAAATTTATGATGCTGTAAAGTTCAGAAACTTGGGCAATCTAGTACAGATCATATTTGGGCCAAAGTAGCAGATTGTAGCCATCATTTCTATTAGCTTTGCCTATAACTTTAAACAAACTAACCCGAACAGCTGAGGTGGTCTGTGTTCCGTAATATCAAACTATTTACATGTGAGCAAAGTCATCTTGAAAGCTCAGAAAGATAGGCCTGTTTAGAGGAAACGGACTGAATTGTAAGTTTGATTCTGTAATCACATCTTAATTACATTTCACTCATCGGCTGCTGCTGGCCTTTGATGAATTCTGCAGAGGAGCTGGTTTGCACGCATGTGTTTGCTTGCAGAGGAGCTAGTGGGAAATCATCAAAACTTTTCAGGAGAAATCTGGCTTCACTGAAGTCAATGGCAAGACTCCTGCATGCTTCAGCAGAATCAAGTCTTCAGGCTGTGATGTTGCCCACAGGCAGTTATAACAGCAAAGCAGGAAAATGGTTTTGCTAATGAGAGATGGGGAAGAAGGAGATGGAGAAGATTTCTGGGAGGTGGTAGAAAAGAAATAGCAGCAATAATGATGAGGAAGCAGAAGAGCTCAGAAGAAGGAGGCGGAACATGGAGCAGAGGCAACAGGACAAGAGCAGTAAAAGGAGGCAGAGTTGTGAATTACTCAGAGCACAGCTGAAATAAGGGGTGCTGCTTTTCAGACCAAAGAAGAGAGTGTTAAATCAGTTCCTTAAAGGAAGAGAATGACGGTGGTGTGATGGATGAACTAAAAGGGTTAAAAGCCTTCAGAAAGAAAACAGACATTAAACACTTTACACTGTGTTTAGGTCCAAATCAGCCCTGCCAAAACAGTTCATTCCACCTCTGGCCTGCTCCCAGGGAACCTTTTCCTTCATAACCCTCACAGCTGGACTGGAGTTGGGCCACAAGGCAGAAGAATAGAAATGGACCATGTGCAGGACAGTGCCTGTGGACCTCCTTCCTGAGGACCCCACAGCTTATGGCACATGGTCCACCACATCCTGTGACCAAGCTGTCAGCTTCTCATATAAATAGGTGAGAGAAGAGTGAATTTGGGGGCCTACATGTCTCTGACACCATTGTAAAACAAAGAGCACCTGCATGGTGGATGTGAAATAGATGCATCTCTGATCATATGAAAGAAGAGGTGCACCTCTGCAAACTGTTGTGAGGCTTTCAGTGACAGCACCAAGTACCAGAGCTCTACAATGGTCTTTGAAACCAGACATTTAGGCTATAACTGTCACACTCACACAGGCTTGGGACTGTTGTTAGGCATTGAGGCAAGATGGTGTAGAATGACTTGCACACATACTTTTCATCTTCATACTTTTCATCAACCTACATACAAGCTTACAAATGAGAGCCAAAGAGACTATTCTGTCTCCCAAAGCAAAGAAAGGTCTTCTCCCAAACTGAGTCAGCAGTGCTCCGAAACCTGTGCTAGTTCCTTGAATTGTTTCTCACCATGTAAAAGGCTAGCTAGCCAGGCCAGAACCTTGCCAGGAACTAGTCTACTGGCTGAACAGCACAGATGGTTGAAGCACTAAGCCTGGGAACACTGCTTGGTGCTATTTAACTCACCATTACAGAAACATTAATGCTGGTTTTCTATGCAATTTTCTTACTGATTTACTTTGGCACATGAGAAGGATCATTCATGGGTTATTTTAAGTACTTGTAGCTTCAGTAATAATAGGAGTCTTGGCAATTAGCTCAGAAATAGTATCTTTTTGCATTTCAGGACACAATGATTCCAAACCAGAGTGTGAGAAAGAAGCACATTTCCAAAAGGCATAGAGATAACTTGATGAGTCAAGTTGTCCAGAGTCTGGATCACTTTGTAGGACCCAGGGCTGGAAAGCTCAGCACAGTGATATTTTTTATTGGAGTCACCCGGACACATGTATGTTCAGTTGTGTGTGTGGTGTTAGCTTAGACCTGAATGGTGACCAGTTTGCAGCAATCAGCTCTGAACGTGACTTCAGGAACCCAAAGATTCCCCAGCACTTCCATTGGGTGCTTGGTTTAGCATGGCCCTGTGTTCACAGCTGGAAAGCAGGCAATTACCTTCTTTCCTTGGCTGCTATCCAACACTAAGTCAGATGGAGGACTAAGAAATACCAGTTCAGACACATGCCTGTTACTTCCTTTCCATTCACAAATGTAAAAACATCCTTGATTTTTTCTGACAAAAATGTAAACAGGGAGACAAGCTGGCCCACAGGACCTGTAATAGGATATAGGGCCTTTCACCTCTGCCTTCTGAACAAAACACTATTCCCTCTGATGCACATTCGGTGGCTTGAGAGAAGAGAGCTGGTGGTCTGAACCCCAGCGTCATGTATCTGTATTAGGAAGTCACTTGATCTGGGACTGACTAATCTCTTTGTTGGCAGCCCCTGCAGAGGAACCAGGGATGAAGTGGTATCTCCTGTGCAGTGGTAAGACACACTGACTGTACGATGGAAATTGGTCTAGGTGATGCTGGTCTTGCATTTGTCCCCTAACTGGTAGCAGGTCTTTAGACATTGGCAGGAAAGCCAATCACGAGCATGAATTCACTTACAAAACTGCAATGAAAGACAGCACTGTAAATCATATGTATGCATTTTTGTAAGGATGTGCTTTGTGACTCGGTTATTGCAATGCAGCATCTGTCAGTGCATGTTCTGATGAGTGAAAAAGGAGCTCCAATGGAATGGACTTTAAAATCTGACATTGCGTCACATAACGGTGAATGGTCCTTTGCTGGCTGTGACTGCAGCACTTGGAGACCCTGTGTCTGTCCTATGCACACAGCAGGGCAAGTCCCTTCCACAGATATGGAGGCTTAACATAGCCAACATCTGACGAGGGGGAATTCCCAAACTCAGCAATACTTGTAGGTTACATGGGAACCCTTCACTTTCAGCTGTTAAGTACATGAATAATAGCTGTAAATGCTTGTCTTTGTGGTGGTGTGTTAAAACTTAGTACTCAGCCTCAGACTCCTGTTGATGCAGCAGCATCTGTGAATACTCTGAGCTCTGCCTTACCTTCAGACTGCTTCCACTTGGGTGCAACTACACTGACTTTGTTTGTATTCTGGGATTCTGTGCAAGTAAATTTTAAATGGTTGTGTGACTGGACATTTAAACTTTTGCTTATCCACACAGGGCTCTGCAGTGCCCCTTGACATATGAAAATGCATTGAAGTATGGCCAGATGTATTTCTATGGGCACTTTTCACTAATAATAAGGGCCTCCCCACCTTCAAAGCAACCAAACAATAATAGAGGAGAAAATACTTACTGACAATTTTTTCATCAGGTGTGTTGGCCAGGCTGCTCATTTCTGCTGTTCTGTTGGAGACTGCTGCCTTGAGGACAAAGTCCAAAGCGGAGAACATGGTCTTCAGCTACTTCAGCAGAGGATCTGGTGGCTTAGCTCCAACTACCTCCTGCAGAAGCTCAGTCTGAGCTCTCAGGGTTGACTGAACTGTGGGGGAGAATGCAGTAATATCTTGAGCTACACCAGCTGTTCAGTAAATGAATGCATCTAGACCCTGAATTCACTGGGAACTCAAAGACAAACATCGCACTAAGAAGGAAGCAAAACCAGACTGACTATTCTGAGTAGATCTGAGATTGCAGCTCCTCTGTAGGTCCAGTTCCAATACACCCTCTCATTATTTCCCTCCCTTTTTCCCTTGTCACAGCAGGAATTTGTGCTCATTTATCCTGATGATATGTCTTTCATTCTGTTGCATACAAGAAAATAGCAAAGATGATGTAGCACTGAGCACAGTAACACGCAGAGGTAAGCAAGATCTTTCATCGAGCCCAGAAAGAGATCGATAGTGAAAAGTGACAGACATAGGAGTATTCAGACTGTAGGACATCAGATGCAGAGCATAGCTGCATCTTCTGCTTCTAGTGGTGGGAGTGAGCACTGGATGGATGCATTACATGATTACTGATGGAGGACCAAATGCATTGATAAAATAGAAGTCAGCTAACCACCTGCTCATATAAACAGATTCAACCAAATTCCTCTGGAACCTTGAAACAGTGCAGCCAAAGGTTCTCCTGGGGCATCAACACTCTCTGCAAACACTTCTGGTTTTCCTGCTCTGATGAAAGTAGACAATCCAAAACACTGAAAGAACATCACCCATTGAACTGTCAACCCCTAAAAAATCCCAGCCCTCTAGAGATTTCTATGTAATTTCTTTTAGATAAGTCATTCAAGTCAATTCCATTCCTAACCATCTGCTTCTCTTAAGCCTGACATTCAGGCTCTTCCATATTTATTTAAACTAAGCTCTTTCTTACTGCTCTTCTGCCCACACTGTAGACATCAGGAACTTGATTTAAGCAAGTAAAATAAACATTTGTGGATATTTTAATAGCAGTAAAACTCAAGTTTCTTGATGATCCTTGGGAAAGTAACAAAAGCAGAAGACTAAGGATTAGATCTGAGAAACTTCTTAACAAGCCAAATCCAAGAATGCACTCTTTGGTGGTGACTTATCCATGGCAATACTTAAAAATCACCGAGGACCTCCTTGTTCAGCTCAGATGCGGAACATTTCATACCAATGGGAAAGAACCCCTCTCTTTGAAAGAACTCCTCTCTTTGTGGCACTGAGATCCTCCTGTATTCTTGTTTGCATCAGGGCACAGATACAACTGAAAAGTGGAGGGGACCTTACCCAGCCAGATGGCATAGGTGCTTTCTTGTAGACAAAGCCATGGATTTGAGTCCCTTCACCCTAAACTACATAATGGGCCAGTGCACTATTGACACAGCTGTGATGTAAAAGGTGGATGTAATACCAAGGTTGAAAATTTCCTTGTCATGATCCTTTAGAATTAGTGGGAAAAACACCTGATCTGGTTCAGGGTCCAGTCTTGGTTTCTAGCAGGGGGTGAGGATTCCGTTGTGCTTTTTGCATGATGTTTCATACTAGGTGCTGGTTGAACCTCACTCTGCTGAAGCACGTCTGTGCTGAACGGCACTGAAGATGTAGTCAAAGGAAGTGGTTTAAGATGTTACCATTCTCTGCGACTACTACTCCTCTCTGCAAATGCTAAATGAGTAAAGCAAAGGTGGAAAAAGCCTGTATCTGCTCAGATCTCAGCCATTTCAGGAAAAAATATTTACTTTATGTTAAATTGTATAATTTATTTGAACATACTTTCCTATCACAGGAGTGAATTGTTAATTCCAGGAACAGGGTAGAGTAGAGAACTCAAACTGTGATAGCTGGATTTGTTAACCTATTATTGTCTGTTCCTTATCTCTCCCCTGTTATCTTCAATTTTAGATTCTGAGGACCCAGTGCCTAAATAGAATAGTGTACTGCCTATGTTGCTACTCCCTACAGCAAGATCAGATAATCACCAGTGCACTCCTTAATATTTCATCATCAAAATTTTCCACTAACACAGAAAACAAGACACCACCTCTAAATTACTTGAAATGCTAGGAGAGGTCATAAAAAACCCAAATAATTCTCTTTCCCAACAGACTACACAAATCTGTCTGGCCTTAGCTTTGTTTAGCTCCAGTTAGAACGTTTCCACTGTGTTTCTCTACCTACCTTTTCAGCAGATGCTAGTAATGACTCAAAGTCAAGACTCAAAGCCGCTCACTGCAAACAACAAAAAACAGTGTCTGCTGAGAAATGACAAATACTTGAGTTTGGGGTTCACAGCCCTGGGAGCAGAATATCCTGAAAACAAAACAAAACAAAACAAAACAAACCTACACCCCTCACCCAAAAAAACTACACCCAAACCCAAACAAACAGAAACAATGCAAAGATTGGACACACAAATCTCTACCCTTCAGGATAGTTTTTTTCTTGTACAGATTGGTGTGAGTGTTTCATTAGTTATCATCTCCTGCTGCTTTTCAGAAGATGTGAAGGTCCACTTTATTAAGACATTCATACATTTTGAAAGTGTTAATTGATTGCCAAAGCACTGCAGTGCTTTGAGCCCTGTGTATATCTGCTACCCATCTGTTTCACCTCTTGTTGTTAACACAGCTGGAAAAAATGATATGCAGGAAGCCACCTCATGACAGAAGTCTGTAAAATCTAATTGCTACTCCTGGATGTCCAGCTAAACCAGTCTGAAACAATTAGGGAATAGGCAGTTAAAGCAACAAAAGCTGTAAAGCATCCTTTGGAAAGACAATGCTAAGTGGTGTGGTTTTTGTGACACACACTGATTTATTTGGATATTCAATGATGATAAGATAAAATTGTAATGGGCCTGGCGGGGGACCCAGCGGTCATGTTCCCTACAGTATCACTGGATTTAGCTGATCTGTATCTCGAGGGCTTAATGGTAACTGTTGTTTCTTTAAACAGTACCTTTTGTTCTCAGTTAATGTACTTCTTGTTGGCTTTGGGCAGCAATGTAAACAGTCACAGCCACCTGATGATAAGTGTTGGCAAGGTGATAATCAGTTTGCTTGCGTTTTAATCCCTACAGTAACAGATGGATTAAAAGAATCTTAGTGTTATAAATTACAGTGGAGTGATAATATTACTTTGTTTGTGGTGAGAAACGGGGTTTGTAGTGAGAAAGAATCTTTTTCCAGGTTAACTAGTACACTTGCAATCAACAGAGAAGAAATGTTCTGTCTCCCACCTTTCTCCATCCCGGAGTGGAAGTTCTTATTCTGCCCTGCCGGTGAGAGGTTTGGTGGAAGGGGGCTGGGGACAGGGAAGCTGTGAGCAGCAGAGGGAGCTAAGGGAGCTCAGCGACGGAAAAGCCGTGCTCAAGTACAGGGAGCAGAAGGAACTTTTTTTTTCTGTCTGTGATGAGTGTTTTGAGCCTCCTGGCCAACAGCCAATCCCTCTTACGCTGCCATATCTAGTGTAGGCATAAGTTTGGTTTTCTTTTGGGGGAGTTTGTTACACTCATTATTTCACATGACCATTTCATAGAAATGAGACCTAAGGTGGCATTGTTTATAGCTACAAATTCATACGGGAACAGGACTGAGTTTCCTGTGGCTGCAATTCAAACACCCGTAACTCATTGAATCACACTCAATTCCAGCATAGTCAAGGGACATCAAGACAGTATAATCAGGAGGTATAGAGCATTACTTGTCATACCCTAAAGCCTTGCTTTGACTATGAAGACTATATAGGACAATGGTGACATCCTAAATCACCTCTCTCACAGGTTCAAGCTTCCTACTGTACATCATCTTTCCTCATACAGGAATCATTTCAGGTCGTTCATAATTTTTCTTGCCTTTACTGTATCTTTTCCATTACACTAAGTTCTTTATGTGAGATGAGGAAACCTTCTGCAAGATAAGCACAAATTTCATAGTATGGACTAATAGTGAATTTCCAAGATAGTGTAACAATATTTTCTGCTTTGCTTTCCATTTGTTTCAGTAATTTCTAAGTTTTACTCTGCTTTTTGATTTCTGCTGAGGTCTACCAAGGTATTTCTGCAGAATTACCAGTCATAACACAGGATCACACTGCTCAGTAATAAGTCAACTTATTTTGCATGCAGAGTTAGGATTATTTTACCCTACATTGGTTAATTTATCTTTTAGCTGCATTTTTATTTCAATACTTTATCATCCAGTCACAGAGGACTCACTGTGGTTGGCCAAAAAGAGACAACCTATGCCAGTGTCAGTATTTGAGGATTTACCAGTCTTTAGCCTCTGTTCCAGAAAGGGTGCTGGATCTCATGGGTCATATCTATCAGTGTTTTGTGGGCATCTCAGGTCCTGAGGTCTCTCAGGTAACACTATGCCTCTATATTCAAGGGAATTGAATTATACTTTTGGTCTTTTGAGGTTCTCCCAAGATTCTCTGCAGTCAGCTTACTTTGAATAATACTGAATTCTCATTTGACTGACTCATTTCAGTTCCCTGCTTAACTGAGTCACTTATGAGCATGTCCAAATTATAAGTACTTGCTTTAGGTGTCAGTGGGGAGAGGCCTTCCTATTCTGTTTATCTGACCATTTTTAAAGATACCAGAATATTGATTACCCCATTTCCAGTCCTTTAAAATAAAGTAACTTCTGTGCATTTTAATAAGGGAATAAGGTTTATTCTCATAGATGCAATCCAGATTATTCCTTGACGATGGGTGTCAGTGACTTTTATTATGATCTTACTTTAGAAGATATTCATATTTCTGCCTAGCTCACCTCTTCATTTCTTTAGGTCAACACATTGATGCAGGGAAGGCAGGAAACAATTCCTATCAATTGTATGGACAGAAGCATGGAATGGCAATTCAGCACCATGAGCTGGAGTCCCTTCACACCAAATTTTCTAAAGATGCCTGGCCTCTTGAGGATATGATGGTGTCACTCACAGTTTAAGACGTCACTATGCAAGACCTGCACATTTCCATACTCTTGACAGAGAACTAGATATACAATAAGGTTTGATGTATCAAGGAATCCCTTCAATAGAAGGAAAAGCATAATTTAATGTTTCTAGAAACAAAAATGGCTTTTGTAAGGGTAGGCATGTGTTTACCAAAGTACTGGAGTCCTTTAGAGAAAGGAAAATCAGATGACTCAGGTGAAAAGCAATTCACCAGGCTGTCTTCCATTATTTCCTATAACATCTCAGTTCCAATTCAGCCCTGGAGTAGGAGGCTGGATTAAATGACTTCCTGAGATGACTTTACATTTATTTCCTGTAATGACTTTTCAAAGCTTATGAGAAATTAAGGTAGAATGAAAGGAACACCCCACAGTTGTGATTCTTCCAGACAGTCCCTGAAATGTCTTTTTCCATTAGCAATTAGTCTCTGGATGAAGAACTGGTGGAGTTGGTACAGGTGATGATTTAACAAAAAACACCCCCACACTGTTGAATCAAAAATAATACTAATAGATATAGCCTGAATTTCAAAATCAATTAATTTTATTATCACAAATAAAAAAAAGGGCATGGGCATCCTATATAATGTGCTTCTCTAGTTACTCGGATATAGTGAAATCTGTAACAACTTGCACTATTTATGTGAAATGTGTATACGCATGTTGAGTGATATATGTCTTACAGACATAATAACAATGTACCTACTAAAGAAATTAATTTAAGAAGATACCTTTTCTCCAAAAATGTTTCAGAAGACAGGAAGCAATGTGCCTAAACTGCAGACTTGACAGCAGCAATGACTTTCTGACAGTGAGAGTAATTAAGAACCAGAATAGAATGTTAAGGAAAACAGGAGAGTGGATCACTATCAGGAGGAATATGTGTGAGGAAGTACATGTATATTTGAAGTTACATTGACACAGAAGGGTGGTCTAGATGACTTCTTCAAGCCCATTTAGCAGTATTTCCTGTGATGGCATCTCAGCCTCCCACACTTCCCTCCTTATCTCCAAACTACGATGACTGTGAGGCTTCTTAATCTGGAAAACCTAACTCCAACAGCTGTAGGAAAATTTGGTGTTACTGAAATCTGCTGTTGGACGATAGACTATCAGCATAGAGAAAGTGGTCTCAGACTCCCGTGCAGCCTCCAGTGGTTCTTCATATGAATGAATATCATCAGCCAAGGTCAGATGTAATTGGTACCAGAGGTTGCATGTGCTCTCTACATGCTTAACGTTTCTTGTGAATCATTTTCAAATGGTGTTCAGTGTTTCCACTGACTCTGGCAGGCATAGACGTGGCCTCAGCCCTTGATGATGATGTTGGCTGTCTGCAGTGGAGGCTGCTCCTGTGTGTGAGGAGTTATCTGTTCTGGGACAAACTTGCTATGACCCCTTATAGAGTTGAGAAGGTAAACTCAGGGCACAAAATGGGCTGGTTGGGTTGGCATAAGACATTGTGTCTGGGCTCATTTCTGACTCTCTAGCTTGTCTGCTGAATTACTTTGGGCTGATCTCTAAGCTCTCTGTGCCTTGATTTTACTACCTGTAATTTGATCTGGAAGTTGTGGTGATCTGTCTTATTGTTTTGAAGTCTAGGAAGAGAAATGACTGTAAGAGCTAATTCCTGCAGTGCAGCAATGCCTCAAGCTCCCATACTATTACCTAAGGATTGTCAGCTGACAGTCTGTGAAGCATTATTTGGCCCATGGACCAACAATACCTCCCAGCAAACTGGGAGCACATTCCTCTGATTGCCTGGTTTTCAGCCGGGACAGTGAAATGTGCTCCATCAAGATTGCTATGGTAGCAGAAAAAGTAAAAAGCATTGGCAGGACATCTTGCTACTCATCTGTCCATTATGCCAGCAGCAACTTTGAAAGTGGAGTAGATTAAAAGACTCTAGTCCCAATGTCTGCTACCTATAGGGACATAAGCTCTTCTCTGTCCTGTTATTATATTTTTAGGTGTCTCTAGCACTTGAGAATAGGTGTCCTGACACTGTCATCTGGCTCCTAACTTCAAAAAGTTGGATCACTTTGAAGGTGAGGAGGAAAGAAAGATGAACCATTAATAGGCAGCAGAAATGGCATTAGCTGTATGGTATTCCAGGCTGGAAGAGAGGCAAACTAATAAAGAAACACATCCTCAGGAGAGGAACAGACTATTCTATGGAAAAATGAAGACATAGATTCCAATTGTAACTTCAGTGTATGAGAGTAGACCAATTCAGATAGCAGGAACACTGAGAAAAAATGCTTTTACAGGATGATATCTAGCAACACAAAAATACCCTTTTCATGCTGAACAGTTAAAGCTAAATTAATTTTGTGCTATATTAAATGTCTGCAGAAATAATGAATGCTGTCTCAAATTTCCAGTATATCATAGCAAAACTGGAGCAAATCTTTTGTTCCCGGAATCAGATCTTCTTTATTTACTTCACTAAAAGCATCTATTTGGAAAGCCCTTTAACATAACAAGTTAAACTGCATTTGGCCACAATGTCAACAGCAGATCCAAGTGTCCCAGGTGGCTTCCCATAACAGAATTTTCTCCCTGAGAATTGAAAGCAAAACAATTCATTCATGAGGTTCGGGGTAAGGAAATAAAACTTAAAGAAGGTTGTGTTTAAAAAAGGCAGTACAACTCTGAGGGAGAAAAGCTTTACTGAAATCAGCTAAGGTCCACAGTGTCAGAAACCAGAGACCACCTGAGGAAGAGCTGCTACTGTCTGGATAGATGTGAAATCTATATCTGTTTTGGGGCTCCACCTGGGTACTGAGGAAATCCCCAGGCAAGATCTGGCTGTGGATTAAGCCTTGACCACCCCCTCCTATATTCTCTGCTTGTGGAACTCCCTAAAATGCTCTTTCCTTCATAGCAGCAGTAGTTCTTTTGGAGGTTAGTCTAGCCAAGCTCTGCAGAGCAACTGTGAGGAATGTAAGCGCAGAGAGGCAGCAGAAATGGAGAACAGATTGTTTATTTGGGACATCCAGCCTTTTCATTCTGCAGAACTTGTTCTCATATGAGAGCTAGGAACTCCTCTGCAGGCGGGAACTTTGGGCTGGAGGAGACCCACACAAAGTTTCTGTACCTCACCCCAGTAACAAGCACAGACCAGAGACAGGGAATGGGAAGCTGGAGGTTGTTTCTCCTTGCAACCCTATACCAGAAGCATGGCCATGAGGTAAGGGAAATAAGACTCTTTTAATTTACAGTAGGGGAAGAATCTGTGTCTACAACCTTAAAATCACTGGAGTTCAAAGGTAAGAGGTACAGCTTGTCCAGCCCCAAGGGTTTAACCGTGGTATGCCAGTTGATGAAGGTATGAGGAATGAAAGAACAGCAGATATTTCCTAAGCAATTCTTGTTATGTTCCCTCAGGGTCTGCAAATCGCATGTTCTTCCTGTGGCTGTGATGGGTGGGGGGAGACACTGAAGAACGGAGTCCCCTCGGTCCAAGCACCTTCCCACAGAAGGTGGCTCTTGTGCTGCACTGAGGACAGCAGCTGCCTGGAAGCCCTGAGCAGTTCTAGATGCATCACTGTGGGGCAATGGTGGGGTCAGTACAGAGGCTGCTATTTCTGGCATTTGCAAAACCCAGGAGGGTGAAGCTGGCCTAGCTGCATGTAAATGTTTTCTTAAACTGAAGCAAACCTTGCTAATGAGCAGCCCACTTCCAGTGGCTTTTGTCAAGTTATTTCTCTGATATGCATTTTAGGTGTCTCTCTATTCTTAATTCATATATTGTGAATATCATTGAGTTGTGCCTTACCTCTATTAACTCTGAAGACCCTTCTTGATCTTATTGATCTCTGTGTGGGCCAGCCATCACAGTGGTGACCAGTCAGCACTCTGTGGTATGGCTTGGTCCTGGTTGTCTTTCAGCCACGGCATTAGCTCAAGCCCTGGGAAATGTGCTACCTCTTCAAGGTCAAAGTGATAGTTACTTTAGTGAGCTCCAAGTGGGCAGTTTGGAGGGTGGGTGAGTCAGTGACCCAATAGAGATACTTCCAGAAGTGCAAGTGATGAAACACTTAACTGCTGCCAAAAATGTTTCCGGTTTTAATTTTGGATATCTGCGCTTCTGCCTCCTTGTGCCATGGCTCTGTCCTCCATTGACTGCAGACGAGACTTATAGACAAGCTGTTATAGACAGCAGTAAACACATGTGTCTGTGCTGTAGGCAGTGTGGTACTTGCGCACAGTTACGCATCGTGGTGGATTCACAGTCCCGCACTGGGGTAATACTCTGCCTCAGGCAGAGATCAATACTCACATCTGACCCGGATCCTCCTTTGTGCTAGTTTTAGCCTGACATTCTATCTGGTCTGATTGGCTCCAGTGTGTAAAAGAGTTTAACAAGCAGGTTGCTGTTTGTACTTGTCTCATTTACTGAATTTCAAAGCTTTCTATGCAGTACTTTTTGTGAAAAATCAATTGCCTGGAGGATCATTTGAGCTCCACTCACAGTTCCTCGAGTTCACATCAGGTATGGCTGTAAGTGGTAGCTGCAGAATTTATAAACAGAGCAAATTCATCACCGAATGCATAATGAGCCAGGCCTTGGAAATGAAGGACACCAGTTTCTTTCTTCAGCATCCTGTCTGGTCCGCATCTGACACGTTCAAGCCAAATAGTCACCATCATGAGCATTCACACTCCGGGCAGCAGTGGGGAAAAGCAACAAAGTGGCATTTCACAGCCTGAGCCGCTGCTATTGTTCTACACAAGATATATAAATTAAATAGGTCTCAAAGATTCTTAGTAAATAAAGACTTCTAAATAAATGCAGTTAATAAAAGAGGGTCTCAGAAATGAGCAAATTTAGCTTTCTGTGAAAGTGCTACTGTATGTTGGCCATGAAAAATATCTTTGTCTCACTCCTTGCTGGTTTACAGATTGATCTCTATGTGGAAACTTGTGCCAAAGAGCATCTGAGTTGTTCTATTTTGAGAAACCTACAGGGGACATTAATTTAGGTAAACCAGGGAATCCTCTTGAGATTTCAAAGAAAGAAAATCTGGAGGGGCTTAGAGACTAAGAGCATTGGCCTGTGTTATTTTTCTGAAACAACTTCAGCTGTGGCTAGAAGAGGAAATTTAAATGAGGTCTTTATCTGGGATGAGTCCAGAAAGACAAGTTTTGACTCCTCTGGTTCAGTACAGCGGGAAAAGGTGGGAAAGGTGTTGATAAACAGAAATGAACAGAAATTAAAAGGCTGCCACAACTGGCTGACATTTAAAAGCTGTGAGCCACACTTTTTTCACTTCAAACTCACAGTGATGAGGAGCTTTAAGGGCCAGATTCTCAGGCCAGCCATACCAATTTAAATGGGGAGTAACTTCCAGACTGCTGCTTGTTTATACCGAGAGAGAGATGTGAATCTGGATCTAAAAGGAAAGCTAGACAGACCTTCATGCTGAGTGATGATGCAATATATCAGCTTTGGAATCAGGCCCCAGGCATGGCAGTGAGGTCTAGAGGCAAGCCACTCTCACACATACCCCCTGCATGTGTTCAGGGTCTGCTGAATTCACTCTATATGACCTAAATTTTTTTATATTTTTTTTTTCAGCCTTTTCCTCAAAGCAGTTCCTTAGCTCTCTTCTTCTGTGGGGGCTGGTGATGTGACATGCAGATCTGTGTATGGTGGCTATAACCATGTGGCAAGGGAGGGTTATCTCCAAGCCCTCTGTTGGCCATCTCCTACCAGCTGGTTTGAACATCATCAGTCCCTTTAGGGAAGATGGAGCCACTAGGCCCTGGCAAAGGAGTCATTGAATTGCAGCTGGGGGAATACATCCTCTTGGATTTACAAACAGCAGCACAAATCTCCTGACTGCCACCAGGGATAACTATGGCTTCATTTGGTTTTGTTCCCTTGCCTGTTGAGGAAATCCTCCTCTCTTGTCCCTTCTTCCATTTACATTAATCTGAGCTGCACACCCACTACCTCTCCTGTGCTGAGCTGGCACTGCAGCCTCTGGGTGTGGGAACAGATTTGTGAACTGTCTGGAAATAAACAGGCAAGCTGTCCTGCCCACACAGGCAAATCTGACAATATATGCCCAACATTGCATTCCTTCAGGCTGGAAGTCCTCATTTATTCCTTCATAATTTTATTGCATGCACTTTTTTTTCAATCAAAGCAGTCTATTGCTTCTCCCCATAGAACCACTAAGTATGTGACATTTCCACCAAAACAATGATGTTTTCAAGTGGTGCCAGTAAAATGCTGGCGGTTTGATTCAAAATGAGAAAAGAGATGTGAGCAACTAATAGGTTATTTCTCCAGCCCCAGAAAACTAAACTAACCTCTTAAGGACAAAATTTTGCAAACAGACTTTTGAACTTTTTACAGCTACTCCCTGAAATACTTCTAAATGAGTATATTTATATTCATTAGTATATTTTATGAAATATCATGCCTTACTTCACAATGAAAGTAATAAACTGATGTACTAGTCTAAGAGGAATCAACTGAAAGACCTTGTTTTCTGCATGTGTGGGAATGTGTAATGCAAATGTAAATAGTTTCTTCTCTGCGTATTGCTCATTTTCCTAGGGCTTATTCTCACAGAAAAAGCCATGATCTTTCCTGTGGCTCTCTTTGTGACATTACGGACTTCACAGCAAAATCCCAGACACAATAACTGTTCTGTGTGTGAGCTATAACCAAGTGGCCAAAGTAGTACAAAATAAGACCAGCGATGTGGGTTGCTGGCTTGCCAGAGGTAGGGGGTTTAAAACTAATAGCCTAGCATATTTCCTAAACAAGATTGTTACAACAACAGCCAAATACTTGAGCAATGCTGAAGTCACCTCTTTATAGCTCCTGTTTAGAGCAGACATAAGTCTCGTATCACTTGCCAGTGATATTGGCACTGCTTGCCTTTTGGGCCAAGAAGGCACAAGCTTTTATGAGCACCTTTTAGACCTTGAAGGTTTGGTTTGGTTGCCAGACTGTAGATGTCTGGAGTCATATGAAAAGTCCTATTGTGCAGAGCTGGAAGATACGACTGCAGCTATGGAGCAGAGGATGGGGCTGATGCTGGGGCATCTCAGGCTCAGGCAGTTGAATCCCATTGATTCTCCCATTCCCTTGCAGGTAGTCTGATGAAATCAGCCTTAGCAGTTTTATGAGGATTTAGCTGATGTTAATGATACCAAGCATAACATATTCCAGCCAGTCAAAGTTCAAAAAAATAAAAGTAAAAATCATCCATGTACAGTTATACCTAAGTTCTATTATCACCTTACCTGAAATCCATTATGCAAGATGTAGAGCTTCAAGCCCCTAAATATGTGTTTACCTAAGAGATGTCCAGCAGTCAGGCACCAGACACCATCTGATGACTTTAAGTGTTGGAAGGGCTACTATTTCCTCTGCTAATTTTCTCCACTAACTAATCATGCTCATTGTTTGTTTTTGGTTTTTTTTTTTTTTTTTTTAAAGCTAATTTATACCTCATTTACCCATTATCTAAAACAAGGCCATGCCTCTGGCTTGTCTGGTGGAGATGTTGAAAATGGCTTCAATTATCCTTGCTTATCTGAGTGTAATCCCTAAAATACCAGATAAATGGTGCTGCAAGGTAGTGCTCTTGGCACTAAGCCTGCAAAATGAATGATGCTTTTCCCGAGTCCAGGGTAGAATCTTTCCTTCTCACTTATTTCCTGCTAAGTCACCTTGATATAGAATGAGATGTGCTGGAAACAGAAAAAAAAGTGTCATTTGACAAAGGAGGTAGAAGTGGCAGGGATATTTTGTATTCATCAAAATTTGTAGGTTTGCATCTCAGATGGTCTAATTTACTGTCTCTAAAGAATAATGCTGCGTAGAAATACTTCATCCTGCCTAGGGGTGTGTGAGATTTCAAAACTGTTACGTGTAAAAATGTCCTGGATTAATGCCATGTCAAAAGGAAAAAAAGAAGCCCAGAAGTACATAACACCTTAGTAAGATGTTGGTTGGAATTAAGATGTGAGCCACAAAATAACTATATTGGTGTTATTTCTGTCTTGCTTCCAGCAGATAGAATATACTAGCAAAGACTTATTCTGGACCTCCCGTTTTAACCAGGAAGGAAACTTCTCATTGCTCTCAGCAGAGCTGAGCCCTCTCGAGGGCTCATGCTTTTATCCTCACCACACTTTGAGGTTAGCAAATAATGTTATCTCAAGTCAGTTAACAGAAGAGTCAGGGCAGAGAAAGGTTGGAGGGTCAGTCCTCCCATCTGTGGGAAGCCTGGGCAGGAACCACACGCTCCACACATGGATCTGATGCAACCATTACCCTCTCCTGACCCTTGCTGTGGTTCCTCCAGCCAGCCCCTCAGAGGGGAAGATGGGCATACTGCAGGATCATAGAATCGTTTAGGTTGGAAAATGCCTTTAGGGTCATTGACTCCAACCATAAACCTAGATCTACTATATTTTACTTTATCAAAATATTAAAAGTAGCTATCTGCTTGTTATAGACAGTTTGCTAAATCTGAGGTCTCCTGGATTCCTCCTGCATATTATAAATCATAGCTTGCTGACAAAGAAGATATATTTTTATCTGATTTTTTTTATCATTTACTCACAGTCATTTTAGATTAATAATCCCATGCTGAAAAAACAAATCCCCAACCCTATAGAGAAATGATCATTAAGGAGAACAGCCTGCCAGTGACTCAGTAACATTTCTTTTGCATTTGTTGTGGAGTTTAATTAATTGCATGCAACTTAGATTTGTGTGTCCATCACGCTGGATTTTACCTACCCCTCAGCCTTGGCTGAGCGGATCGTACTAAACCTTTCTCGGAAAGCTCTCCTTTCTTCCCCAGCCACCCTTCTCCCCGCTCTGGGGCCCTGGGGACTTTGCTGCCTGCTATTTTTGTGGTGAATGCTATAGGGGGAAACAAAAAAATCTCAAAGGAGACAGAGGGGAAACAAAAGTCCCCAGTAAAGCCCCGGCGCAGGGAGGCCTGCATGGCTGTGCATGGTGAGAGGGAGGCCTGACGCCTCGGGAGCTTTTCCATCAGCATCCCGCCATGTATTAGCTTCCTACACAGTTGAGCCTCTGCACAAAAGAGTTAATCACAAACTCATCATCCTGCAAAAGATCAACACAAACAACCCTTGCTTATACATTGCCGAGGTTGTCCTAACATACATTTCCAGGCTAGGCTCCCTAGGGTTGGGTCCAGCTGTGTTAATCTGCTTTCATCCAACACAGCCAGAAGCAAGTTAATCTTTTCTGTCAGTCTTGCATTTAAAGGCAATGTGAAAGAAAAGGAAGAGGAGCTCTGAGACAAGAGCTAAACAGCTTTTAAAGGAGCTAAAAGGAACCTGTTCTATAATTTGAATTACCCACTTTTAAAGCTCAGCTTCCTGTGCTAAGGGTAAGGGAGACAGAAGGCAGCGCTGCCGTGCAAGGCTGTGGCATCCTGGGGACGGATGAGGCAGAAAGGAAGCAATTGAGTCTGCAGAAAGAAATACTGTAAATATTTTGCCTGCAACAGTAAAGACCACTTATTGGAAATTAAGGGCAACAAAGGGATTGGGAGGTGGCTTAGGTAGCTGTTGGATTTTTTTCATAGACCCTCAGAGGAAGCAAGAAAGGAAATATTTGACATTAGAGTCCCATCTGCTTGAAGTAGCCATGCATGTGAAACGTATTTAGATCGTCCTGTTTCCATGCAGAAACAAAACACTGTTCCCCCTTTTCACAATAAATGAAGAAAGAAGATGGGAGCTGTCGGGCAAAGTAGGGGGAAAAGGGGATAGGCTGAGATGCCACTGAAGCTTCCTTTGCAGTGAGAGCTGGTTCAGGGGTCCTATGGCCCTGATCTGGTGTCACAATGTCCAATAGCTCAAACTGATCGTGTCACATGATCCCTATAGCTTAAACTGATGATGTCACATGATCCCTATACATAGTCTAAGGAAAATGAAAAAGAAAAATCATGCAAAAGGATGAGGGTAGGGAAGCTCTACAGAGGGACTTGGACAGACTGGATCAATGGGCTGAGGTCAATTGTATGAGCTTTAACAAGGCCAAGTGCTGGGTCCTGTGGAAAAAAAAAGCTGAGGGGAGACCTTATCACTCTCTACAACTACCTGAAAGGAGGTTGTAGAGAGGTAGGTGCTGGTATCTTCTCACAAATAACTAGTGACAGAACAAGAGGGAATGGCCTCAAGCTGCACCACGGGAGGTTTAAAATGGACATAAGAAAAAAAAGGTCACTGAAAGGGTTGTCAGGCATTGGAACAGGCTGCCCAGGGAGGTGGTTGAGTCACCATCCCTGGATGTCTTTAAAAGCCATATAGACATGGTGCTTGGAGATACGGCTTAGTGGTGGACTTGGTAGAGTAGGGTTAATGGTTGGGCTCAATTATCTTAAGGGTCTTTTCCAACCTTGATGATCCTATGATTCTATGATAAGAAAATGTCCCACAGGTGAGCTACAGCTGCAAACCTTTCAAAGCTGAGAGGTAAAGCTGCCTGCTCAGTCTGCACATTCTCTGTCCCAGTGCACAGTAATAAAACCTTAATTTACACAACAATGTGTGATTATTTCCACAAACCATTCCAAAATGGAGCTTGCAAAAACAAAAAAAAAAAAAAAAAAGGAATGCTTTTCAAAAGATATTATTGCAAAAAGCTTTTTTCTTTTTTTTTTTTTCCCATTGAAAATATTTCTCTGTGCATTCCTCTGCCCTCTGGTTTGCTCTGTTAAGAACAGGGGATAGCTTAATGAAGCTTGAAATTATTTCTGTGCTGAAATCCGTGAGTGGCCAATGCTTAAATCTGACATAATGGCACAAAAATCAAAGTGAACTTGTTTAGAGAACTGTTTAGAGAGATTTTCATAGTCCTTTCTCCTACTTGCAGACTAAGGCAAGGATGCCTTCAAGAATGCATGAAAGGTCATTTTAAGAAACACCTTCAGTTACTTAGGGAAGAGTAAATGTATTCCAGATCAATCCATGTCAGTCCTGACCCTTTTGGTGATGCTCTGCACCCAGAGAAGACTCACTGGAAGCATTTTCCCTGTGTGACATGATTGCTTTCCCTGCCCAACAAGTACACAGGGAAGCTGTAGGATCTTGTATGATTGTGCTTGTTTCTAATACATAACCCTGGTTTGGTGTCTCCCAGGCTGGTGCTCAGGTAAACATCAGCTTCATAAGAGATCTGGAATGAAACAAGCTTTGTAAATCTGAATTCTGCCTGTGTCTTGGTTGCTTTGGATATTTGAAAATGACTCATCTTAAAAAGAAAGCACACCATTCCTTTGTGGTCGCTCTGTGAAGAGCACTGCTAAAAAGCCAAGGAAAAAGAGAAGACAGTTGAGAACTGAGCAATGGGAGAAAGGAAGGTAATTTATTAAATCATTCATTTAACTTCTTTCTTTGCTTAAAGAACTGAAGAGCTGCTTAGGACATTAGTTGACATTGCCAAGCTGTGTCAGAGAAAGCAGAAAGACAAAAGGTGAATAAAAATTCCAAGTCATGTTCACCAGACAAGACTGCCTATCCAGATGCACATTTCTTATTAATTGAAGGCTTAATTTCATGAGCATTTCTTTACTCAATTTAAGCAACCAGGATCCCTGGCTATGAACATCTATACCTGCACTGCATTGCTGTTTCTTCTGTCCCCTTGGGACAGAGCAGCTCTCTTAAGGGTTTTTTTAAGACCTCTTGAGGCTGGGAAAGAGCTGAATGAGATCCAACAATTCTCTATAAAATAGGTAGTGAAACAAGAAAGATGAATGGGATTAATAGCTGTTCTTTGCTTCTTCCAGTATAAGAATCAAAGGACATGAAATTAAACTAATGGGTACTATTTCCACAGCAAACAAAAAAAGGCACTTCATTGATGTCATAGTTATGCTGTGGTGCATAACACGGTAAGGTTGCAAATAATTCCGTTACATTAAAATTAAAAATCAGTAGGATAAATGAAAGAGAAATCCATCAAGCATTATTAAGTATAAAAACATTAACTATGACTCAAGATATCAGTGAGTAACAAGTCCCAGGAGGCTAGGAGAGCATTCCTGGGAAGCATTCCTGTGTGCTTGCCCTGTCCTAACATCCTTCCTCAGATAACATCTGCTGTGTCTGCTCATCTGCTGAGATCTGGACACCAGACCAAATGGACCTGTGCTCTGGTCCAGTACAGATGTTCACATGTTACACTTCTGTGCTGAACTGTGAACTAACTGGAAAATTGATCTGGGTGAAAAATAAGTCAGCAAGTTTGAGGTTTTTAGATAACAACATTAAGCTGACAAATAAAGAATAATAAGTCAGCGAGTTTGGGTTGTTTTTTAACCCTGATCAGTTCCCTGACCTGTCTCTGCTAAGGGGGTGGTGGGACGAAGGATGAGCAGCTAGGTTTTGGCAATGAAATAGAGGAGCAGGGGGAAACAAAAGAGTTAACTATGCCATTTTTGTCCCTGAAATAAATTCTTGTGAGGCCAAAAATACTGATGGAGAGCTGGTGTGAGTCAAAATGTAATAATTTCTGTGTGAATGGTGCATGGTCAATAAAGACTGCACATAGCTGCATGTCTTCCTGTGTTATTTTAACGTTTGCACGGAAAGCTCAGAGAATAAGATCCTCCCTTATACTCCTGGAATAACTAACCCAGACGAGAAACCCAGACCTCCTTCCTGCTCTCCTCAGCAGCAGCACTGGACTGACTTCTCTCACACAGACCAAGCTGAGCTGATTTGTGCCCTTCCTGGAGTTGTGGAGTGGGAGAGACAGTTTAATTTCTGAACACTGCATTCTTGAAAATGATGGAGTAAAATTCAGTATTATCAGCTTTACAGAGCTTTTTTTTTTTTTTCTTTTCTAGGTAGAGCATTAAGGATGATTTTGGCTCTTTACTTAAATAAAAAAAAATAATTTACGGTGGGTTTTTTAATAAAAATATTGCAAATTTCCTTGTTCAAGAAATGTGACATTTCTACTCAGTTCATAACACATGTGCTAATATATGCAGGCCAAGCAGCAAAAGGAAAGAAGGACTCAAGTATAGGTGGCCATAGCTCTGGAACTAAATCTCGAGGTGTTTTTTTCCTTTCCTCCAATGAGATTTCATAGGAACACTAAAAACAGAAAGAGCCCAATCGCTAGACTTTCCAGATCTCTTAAGGGATGACCCTTATGCTTCAGGTATTAAGAGCTAGAAGCTCTTTAGCAGCCTCTATGCCAAAATCTTGCAGATAATCTCCAGGATAAGATCATCACTTCAGCTACAATTAAATCTCTTTTACTTGTCTTCACATGGCAGTTTAGCTTTATTCCTCATACTACCTTGCATTACTTTTAGAGGGCCTTTAAAACTGGCTAGCAAATGCAATGTTTTCTTGCAGCTTTTGTTGATGATACATCACTGTGCTGTTCCTTCTGCTTAGGTGATGGTTTTAGATCTGCCTTTGAGCCCTGCAAGCTAGCAAATTTAGGTGGATGGATAGATTTTGTAGACAGATAATTGAACCTACTTTCTAAATGTAGGTAAATAACTGTTCAGTAAAACATGTTATTGTCCTCTTTTCTAATAGTGAAGGTTCTTCTTTGGGGTCCAAACTTTGCCAGGCTGTTTTCTAATTGCCCAGATCACACCTAACTGCAATGAGAGTTTGCTCCTTATTCAGATAGCCTGTGGAGATTGCTGAAAAATAAAGACTGTCTCTAGATACTTCCAGGTAAGCTTGCATAGGATATGCTTTAATTACTTTACAACACCTCAAGCAGACAAAAATTTACTAGGAGTCCGTGTGATCCTTCACTGTGCATAATACAGGGGAAACAGAGAGAGAAAAGTGGGCTGGTGAGAAGAGCACTGAGCAGGGATCCAGTAGGTCCGTTAATGGATTCCTCACTCTGCCACGGATTAATGGTGGGACCCTGTTCAAGATGTTAATCTTTCCTCGTTTCTGTGTAATTAGACATTAAAGTTCTCACAACAGGAATTAGCTCTCCCTATATGTGTATATACTGCATCTCACATGACTTTGTACCTTTAGGTGTGACTAAAATTCAGTCAATGATTTTTGATGAAGTTGATGCTGTTAGTAATAACAGTCTGGTTGTAATATTCAATAATTGTAACTGATAATGAAAAGTGTAGCAGTTTAGAGAGGACCACATGTTTAAATAAAATTAAATTAAAAAAAAAAAGAAAAGGAAGTAGAAAGTGAATTTGTCCAGGAAAAATCTCATAGTTTTAGCACTAACCTACATCTGTACCTTGGTGTCATTAAAATGAGATTATTGATACTTAGAGTGGAACTGAGAATGTTCTTGTAGCTCTTGAGAGATCAAAGGAAGCCAAATCCCTTACTTGCTTGGAAAATGCAAACTAAAGAATCAGATGATAACTTGACTTTTATGAAACTCTATAAATGTCCTAAACTGTGAGTATTTGTTCTAAATGCCTCTGTATTTCTCAGAATGTTCTATTTTTGCAGAACGTTTGATGTAATTTGCTATAATGTGAACAATACTTAGGCCCTAAGATGTGAAGTATTAGTTTCCATCTAGAGATGATTTTTTCTAAGGGGGTTCCTAGTGCAGAGGGTTCTTCTTTTAGACTTACTGACTGCCATCTGCCACTCTTGTGAAACTTCATTTTCTCCTGTTAGGGGCAATCATCTCAACATACGTAGCAGAATATCTAGGGAGAACGTAGTGTTTCTTGTTCTCTGCTTTGAATCATTAATTCTTACCAAACAAGTTCAGAGGCTGGAGAATGTACTTCAGTATCCTCTCACTTCTACTTTTCTTGAGAAATACTATTTTAAAATTATATCCTTGGATTGGTCTGCAAAACAGAGATATGCCACTGTGTAAGGCAGAGTGCCATAGGCAGTGTCAATGTACCTCGTACATTCAACCAAATTATCACAACTAACACACTGGTAAGCTGAACACTTCAAAGTACATCATTATCATGTAAAAAATGAAAAAGATTAAATGTTTTAATTACATAGTATTCTTTCTTTCACATGAAAGAATTCTGCCTTAGCTGATGACTAAATACACCTTTGCTTTATATGACTTCCTTAATGAGATTATTGTGAGCAACTTTTTTTTTTTTCATCCTCAGCTCTGTCAGGAGTTCACTGTTTGAAGTTTAAGAAACCTGCATAATTAAAATATTATCAAAAGGGGAGAAAGGTGCATAATACATATTTCAATGGTGTCAAGAAGCAGAAGTTTCTACCATGAAGCCTAATTCAGTCCTGGAAGTGAAAGAGAAGCACCTTTACCAAATACTGCAGAAAACTCTATTAAGATTAATATGGAATTAGAAAGTAGGTCTAGAAAGGACCCTGGGAGGTCCTGTAGTTCATAACCCTCCTCCAGGCAGATCCAGACAGTCCTGAATCACTCATGGGGAATGTTTGTGTAACCCCTTCCTACAATCCTCCAGTAAATGAGATTCCGTGAGTTCCAGGGAGAACCTGCTCCAGGCCTTACAATCCCTAATATTGAAAATATTTTTCCAGCATCTAACCTAAATTTCCATTGCTTGATTTTAGTCCACGACTTTGTATCTGTCCCCATTTAGCACAGAGAAAAGAATCCCTTCCTTTTCTTAGATATCTTCTATATTGTAAAATATCAGTTACTGCAAACCTCTCCTTTGCTGCAAGAAGGCCTGACTAGGTTTCCACAATTTCCTGTGTTATCATGTGTTTACTGAGCTGTGGTGTTTAACAATGTTGACATGCTTAAAACCCCTTCAGAAAAGTGAAATACTTTGGCTTCACCCAGCCATGAAGGTGCAGCTGATGTACAGAAACTTGTCTACAGACAGTGAATTATATCTGTATCTTCAGCTTCTATCTCAGAAAAGACATTTTTTGTCATGGAAAATTTAAATTAACAAATTACTTAAGTTTGACAATGTAGTAATCAAAATGTAGAATCTTGTAGAGCAATATTAACAAAACTGTCATTACTTCTGCTTAATTTATGTAGGCCTGTGTGTGTCCATCTGTATCTAGGGAAATACATGGATACTAGTCTCTGCTTTTAAATAATTCCCTTCATCTCCTGCTTGTTCTTTAAATATTCTTTAAATCTTCATATCAGATAAACATGAAAACAGAAAAATACACTTTTGTTTTACTGTCTTGGCCTTGGATCTTTGATAGCATGACTATGAATCATACAAATGTAGACTACATGATTTTATGATTAATGCTTCAGTAAAATATTTTCTATTGGTATTACAGATATCTTAGGTAGCTTTACTGTCTGTAATTTAACTTCTAAAATGCTGTGGGGTTTTTTTTGCTTAACACAAATTAATTTATGGTGTTGTTCTATAATATGTAAGATGTAGCATTATTAATTATTAATGTGAATTATAAAAGCTACAATCTTTATGTTTCTGTAGCTTTGGAGGGAAAACAAAAAAAAAAATCTCAATTGGAACAAGGCTTCCCAAGCTGTAGGTTTAGTTTTCTGTTGGCTTTGGAACTTTTATCACTTTCCTCTCATTCTTTATGATGCTTCACTACACAGAAAGCAGTGATGTTAATGTTGCACTCAGGGGCATGCTGGAGTTAGTGAGAAAAAAATACAGTGTGCACTGTTGATTGAAGATAGGTATAAACAGCAAACTTACTACATGGAGAACTACTGCAGTTATTTTAATTGTAGGATCAATTTCATCCAGGCAAAACAACAAAGCTTTTAACATTCACAACAAATACATTTGAGAACAGAATATTCTTTAAATATGCTAATAATAGGGAAAATACTTGATCTCTATATTTACATCTGTAGAAAATATAATCACCTGAGGATAAAAAAACCCAACAGTTTACAACAAATGTTCTATTTGATAAATGACACTTTTTGAAGAGGGTAGGCTTTATTCCCCCACAGATCTCTTTTTTTTTTTACATAGAGTGGTTAAGAAATTTGTTTAAAGTGATGCAGATTATTTTCAGCTAAAACAGGATTTTTCTAAATCTCATACACAGCTTACATCACCTCTTTCCTCTGTTAACATGGAAGTCAGCATCTTCCTACATCTCTGAGTTCCAGGAGCTGTTGGGGGATGCAGGTGGATGAAGCCAGGCCTTATTTCTCACATTGTGAGCAAGTACATCCATATAACGTAATAATATGTCTACACTTAAATAACATCGACACTTATCTACACTTAAGTAACAATATTTTGTTATTTAGGAAGCTCTTTGTAAGGGCAGTGTAAAAGTAGCTAATATTCTACTTATGTGCGTGCAGACTGGTTTATTAGCCTCTTCTTTAAACCTTTTTCCTTCCCTCCAGGTCCCAGACAGGCTGTTACAGATAAGCATTATCACATCCTTTTTAACAAATTACTCCTGTTAATTTTCCTTCTTCTGTTTTTAATGGAGTTAAGATAAAATTTATTCTGAGAACAAAGACAAGTGTAATCTGAACAATACCTACCATTATAAACAAAGTTATTGGATAGCAAACTTACTTACTGTTAAACCATAAAGCACTGGGAATTATAACATTGTATTTCATTTTTAGGGATTAAATTAACACACTTCAAAATCCTAATTATCCAAATAAAATGGAGTGGATTATCAGGTAATTCTTTTCTAGGAAAAATTTTGTAGTTTTGACAATGTCTAATGTGTGATAAACACAGAAATACATAATATGCCTGCTTTCTAATGTACTTTTTTTTTTTTTTTTTCCAGTATGGTAGGTCTTAAGAGGGATATAAGGAGGATTTAACTGGTGCCTGAATCCTGTGTTACCATTGCATGTAGGGTAGATTTTGCCCTGTATGGGCTCAAGTCTGTAATAGATACCTCTTGTATTTTGTAATATTTTGTACCAGCCCCTGTCAGTTCATTCCTGCTCTTGCAGGAAGCTGACCCAGGTTAACATTAAGCTGACAAATAAAGAATGAGTTTGTAACAAGGATTGTTCCTCTGATCTTCATCATTTGTCTAAATCAATCTTTGTGCTGGGACACGGAGAAAGCAGCACAGGGAGCTGCAGTAAGGCAGGGGTGAGGATCTGGATGGCCATGCCATCTTGCATGGGTTTCCACTGCTTATGCTTTTATGGTGCCTGAGGAGAATTTTAAGAGGGCAATTTCTCGGCTGGAGTGTGTTTCCTTTCATAAAAACAGTCTTGATTTTCTAAAGAACAACCCCGAGTGTCAAGTAAGTGCATGACACCTCCAGACGTCAGGACCTTTTATATAGATATCAAAACAGCAATTGAAAGGTATAGCTTAATCACCCAACTTAGAAAAAAATTCCCAAATTAACTTTTGCCTAAGGTAATAGGGTTTGTACACTACTTATTAAATAAAAGTAGAGCCTGTAGAAAGAATTCTTAGCATAAGAGCATAAAAGTGCATTATAAAGTTCAGCACCTTATTTTTATGATTCCCATAAAGCCCATGAGATAACAATGTTTGCCTATTAAATTAATTTTCATCAGACTTCATTGCACAGTCTGTTCTCCCAATGATTCCCAAGGGCAGCTGCTTAAAGTTCTTGCTTTAAATCATTAAGTGCTTGATTTATGGTGCATGCTTCTGGAGCCTTAGCACTTTTTAAACTCATATTGCAGTGTATCCTTATCCTAATCATGTTACTGTTTAAATATATTTGGATGGTTGGGAGTTAAAGTGAACCAGCCAGTTCATTTTCTTACAAAGGAGCAAGACTGTTTATCTCACAGTTTCTGTAACAGGCACAAAGAGTAACTCAGAACAGCATTGTTAGCAAGACGGAGGCAGAGTCTACTGCTTCCCTGGTGCTTGAATATCATTAGCTGGTGCAGTCTTGCTTCTAAAATATCATCCCTTTGGATAAGATCTTTATCTGGACTGGAAATAGTTGATTATTTGGTTTCTGGAATAAATCTAATGTTTTTTTTCTTTCTTGAAACAAGACAGAAAGGAGCCAACACCTCCAGGCTTAGAAGACATGAAGCACAGGGCTGGAGGGCATGTTTCTTCTAAGACATTTCTTCAACCTCCAGCTCCTGCTCAGAGTAAACACCCACCTTTGATTTTTGTTTAAAAAAATGTAGAGGAATTGTATGTTGTTTTGCAGTGGGAAAGAAATATAACCAAAGCTTTGATATCAACAAAGACCCATACCAACCAGCCTCACTGACTTATTAAAAAGACTTGTGCATCATACATAAAATTATTACTAAAATGTATACTAAAAAGCAAAGAGCAGATGAAGATAGTACTTTTAATTATAATATCTAACACGATAGACTAAATTCACACCTATTGATGACAGCTCCCAGTGCAGCTCGGGACAACTGATGTTTCCTTCTATATCTCAGACAGGAGAGGAAAAGTTGTTTTTGCCTCATGACCAACTCAAAGCAATAAACCTTCCTTCCACATCCACACACACACACACCCCCCCCGCCCCCCGATTTGTTTGGTACAATGTCACATTTCCAACAACCTTAAAAGTGGAACAGTGAAAAAGGGACCATGAGCATAACCATTCACATGTGAAAAAACACTTCTCAATCCAAGGGTGTTTGTTATATTTTGTACTTAGATCTGTGAATATTTCAACACTGAAGCATTACTGGTGAGAATATTGGTGCAAAGTCTATTTAAAACTGGAATGCTTAGAAATTTGCCGAAAGCAAGTATCAAATTGTTTGCAGATGGAAGCTGGTGGTGTTCTTGCAAGTCTCTTCTCATTGTTTTCTGTTTTCAGAAAATAGATTTAATACAGTGGTGCAACTTTAAAAAGAACATACTAAGAGTAGAATAAATCATGCTGCCTCCCTTCTTCCAGCAAACACCACTTCTTTAGCCAGCTGAAAGATTCCAATATTCTGTTTATGTTTGACATTGATCATTTATTTTGATTTACAAGAACAAGGGAATTATGAGTGCTGACAAGAAAACTGTGGGAATTATGCTGGAGTGATTTTGGACGTTATGAGTCAGGGTTACTGCCCCATCACTTTGCCAGATGTTACCAACGCCTTTGGCTAGAGCACCATTTAACTGTGTGCTTCAGTTCAGCCACTACATTTCATAGCCTGGTGTGTTAACCTCCTCTTTGATTTCTTTCCTTTCCACTGATTTATAAGATTCAGTTGCATCCCATTTACAGGATGAATAGGATTCAGCTTCATCCGAAAGGAGTTCAGGTCATCCAGACTACATCACAGTGTGAACCAAAACACAGAAAATGGGAACTATTGGGATATTTGCTTCAAGGGCACCTACGACCCTGAATACAACTGTGATAGAGACATACTCCCAGCAGATAACAATAAACAATATACAGCAACAGTGAAGACAAGTGGGCAAAGTATATGATCTCCCTGAGGTAACAAAACTGGATTTTTTCCTTACACAGCAGAAAGAATTAACATTAAATCAAAGTCTCCTTTAAGGCTTTTTTGGTAAGATACTACTTTCAGTTTCCAATAATTATTATCATGCAATCATACAACAGACCACGCTGGAGGGGACCTTGAAAGATCATCTGGTCCAAGCTTTTGTGGGAAAGGGAGCCTAGGTGAGAATACCTAGCAGTCTGTACAATGCATCTTGAAAACCTCCAGTGATGGGAACTTTACTATATCCCTGTGAAGGTTGTTCCAGTAAATGATTGTTTTAACTGTAAAAAATTCTGGGTTTATGTTAAGGTGAAACCTCTTCCAGGGCAACTTGTACCGGATGCTCCTTATACTCTTCATGTGGCTACTTGTGAAGAGAGACCCTTCATCCTCTTTGTAGCTTCAAGTACTGGACTACTGTGATGAGATCCCCTCTGACCCTTCTCTTCTTCAGGGTGAAAAGATCTAATTCCTTCAATCTTCCCTAATAGGACAGTTTCTCCAGCCATCTCATCATTTTTGTGGCCCTCCTTTGGACCCTCTCCAGTCTGCACACAACTTTCTTAAAGTTGTGGGGGCCAGAACTGGACACAGTACTTCAGGTGTGGCCTGACAAGCACTGAGTAGAGTGGGATGATCATATCTCTCCCTTTGATAGTAACACTCCCGTAGAAGCAGCCCAGGATCTGATTTGCCTTCATTCCCAATGCATGGTCAGCTTGCTGTCCACCAAGGACCCCCAGGTCCCTTTCAGTGATGCTGCTCCCCAGCCATAGACTGTACTTGGGGGACTTTTTGTTTATGTTGTCCAGGTACAGGATCTTGCACTTGTCCTTGTTAAACTTGACACAGTTCTTGCTTGCCCAGTCTTCCAGACTGTCCTCTGTAAGATGTCTCTCCCTTCTGATGTGTCCACTTCACTACTCAGTTTAGTGTCATCAGCCAACTTTGTGAGGCTGCTTTCAGTGGTTTTGCCTGGCTCATTTATGAAGATGTTGAACAGCATGGGGCCTAGTGACAAACCCTGGAGGATGCCACTTGTGACAGGCTGTCAATCTGGTGAAAACCATTGATCATCATTTTCTCAGTGCAACCTGTGATCCAGTTTTCTGCCCATCTCACAGACCATCTATTTTGTTTGTATCTTGCCTGTTTATCTAGGACGACGCTGTGGGAAACAGTGTTGAACATCTTTTCTGAAGTCCAGGTAAAAAACAACTACTGGTCTTCCTGTATGGACAATAAGCATTACTTTGTTGTAGAAGATGATCAGGTCAGTCTAGTATGATTTGTCTTTTGCAAACCCACATTTTCCCAATCACATGCTAAATTTGTCATGTAACAGTTTCTAGGAGGACACATTCCATTACTTTCTGAAGTCTTACCGAAGCAAGGCTTGTATTTTCCTGGGTCCTTTTTTGGGCATTTATTATTATTATGGAGCAAATTTGAAAAGCTCACATGAAAGACACTGGGTCCAATATGAAAAGACTCCCTGCCTCCAGTCACTGTCAGGGAATGGAAACCGACTTCTCTCACCTCCAAACTAATTTTATCTTCCTATACTGCCTTGTAAATGTATGCGGTGTGTGGAAACACTATACACCTTGCTCTTCTGTATCCCTTTCGGGAAAACTGTGCAGAGCTAAGATTATGGTTTCACTCCCCCTTCTCTCCAGTTGAAAATGCATCCTGGTCACAGCAGCATTGTCTGAAACACTGGGGCTCCTTGCAGAGCAGGAGCTTTGCTCATGGCAAGTTGTTTTGTATGTAGTATCCTGCTTCGTTGAAATGGCTTATTTTAAATCAAGGGGTTTACAAGGAAAAAGAAGGGTACAAAAGCCAGAGGTTAAAAGATGCAACACTTACTCAGAATGTCTAATTAAGTCAAGAAAAGCCAGTTATACTACCCTGTCTGCTTAACACTGTCACCTGTAGGTTTCAGACTGATTTAGTGAGTAAGCAACCAGCACTGAAATACACGTTGGAAAACAGAAATGCTGTGAGATGGCTGTAATTAGTAAGACATGAAGATGAGCATGGGCCAGGCTAGAGAAGAGAAATCAGGTCAGATTTCTTTGGCCAGACCATATGGCTGTACTCTTAAAACAAAACAAAAAACCCCCAGCTTTTAGCTGGATGTGTTTAAAGAGAGTTGGCTGTTTCCAATTGGAACTACCTGTAGTTCTTTAAAATAATCTTTGTCTTTCTATTTAAGAATTTACTATGAAGAAGGAGTGGGAATCTGCTGCATGCTACCTTTTGGCTTTCCTTAGAAATACGGCACTATAAAAGGGAGATTGGCTTTAATATGGGTTTAGCAAGAAAGCTGTGATTACTTCTTTTATTTAATGGAAATTTACACCAGTATTTTATATTTTACTTTTGCCTGCTTGCCACATCATCTAAGATGTGCATGAGAGAACCTGTCTACTGACTGAGAAGATACTTCACAGAAACCAGCTTCAGTAAGTGGGGTTGGTCTTGTTGCTTAAAAGCTGGAAATCCCCCTCTGCTCTCAGACAATTGGTGCTTTTTCTTATATACTTGGATCATGTTGTAGTTACTACATGCTTCTGCACTTTCTACTGAAACTCCTGGATTTTTGTATTGTGAGGTTTATATTATTTTCAGGATGCCAAGTAGATGATCTTACTAGTTCAGTTTTGAGTCCTCTCTTGTCACTTCCTCAGAAGTTCACAACAAATTTTTGAACCATTCCCTTTTCTGAAGCCGTAGTGACAAAGTTGCCCCCCTCCCATTTAAAAAAAAAAAAAAAAAAGAAAAAAACCCCAAACAAACAAACAAAAAACCCCCCAAACCTAACAAACCAACCAACCAACAAACAAACAAAAAACCAAACAACAAACAAACAAAAACCCCACCCAACATTCTCCAGATGTTCTGTGATCTCATTTCTTATTAACTTTGAAAGTTCCTGCCTACCACAGAGATCAGATTCACTAATCTGTGGCTTCCTGACTCCTCCTCAGTTCATTTCCTACAATACTTTCAGGAATGCACAGATACCTATTTTGGCATCGAATTGGGATTCCATGAGCTCAAACCTTCAAATATATCTACTTACCAAACTTCTTGTTGCATCTTTTTCTGAAGCAGAAAATCTAATTTCCAGTCAAAATAGCCATACAAATTAGGTAGCCAGTTAAACAGTGATTGACCAATAATTTCCCTTGATGTGAAATCTGAAGTGTCCAGAGATCTGCTCATGTCCCAGGGAAGGTGACTGTCCTCACTGGCATTTTTAATTAATTATACCACGGATACCAAGAACAGTGGCACCTCTTTTTATTTTCATGTGGTTTAGATCCACAACTGGGAAAATCAGCTCAGACTAAGAAATATCCATAGGCTGAACTAATTATGGAGAGCTCCAGCTGCATATGGTAAGTCCAGTCTGCAGGATGGAGTCCTCTGTGCCTCTCAGAGGGCTCGGAACTAAGACTAAGTGGTTTCCTGGCCTTTTACAGGCTACCTGCCAGGAAGTGGATTTCATTCTTACAAATCTTAATAGTAACAACAACAACTACAATAGTAAAAGCTTTGAGTTTTGTCAATGTCATATGCTACTACTATTCCAAAAGTATATCAGCAGGGCTGCCTTTCAACGGTTTCCACTGGTAACTCTTCAAAGAATATCATTCTTTCTGCTTTTCTTGTCAGAACTTGAGAGTTTACTAAAACTTTGTAGGCTGGCTGTATTTGGGGTTTCTGCTCTGGAAATACCCAGTTGCTCAGAACTCCAAAGATATCTTCATGCCTTTTTTTATGTTACAGTTACTCACAGGGGCAGCCAGGGTTTCCAAACCCTCTGCAGACCTGACAGGGGAGTGCTGCCACCACTTTTCAGCAATTTGCTGCAATAGTAGCATAGCAAACAGGGCACAGAGGGAACAACCCTGGTGTTACCATCTCCAGCGTCAGCAGAGGGAAAGGATGCAGCAGAAAAAAGGTTTTGTTAAAGAATGTATCCATCAAGATAGATTTGTCACCTCTTAGCTCTGGGCAAGGAAATAACATACTGTTTTTTCTTGCCAGAACCACGATTTTCTAAGCATTTCAAGCAAAACCAGTTGCTGAGGCTGATTCTGGCAAAATGACAAAATTAATAAACCTGTCAACTCTTCCCACGTCAGAGGTGAGACTGTGTGCCAGCTCTGCTGGCATGGTGCCCTCTCGCCTCTCCCTCCTTCCCTTTGGCAGGTTTGCTACTTAATCTCTAACTTACCAAAGCACTCGCCAGGAAATGTGGTCATTCCAGTGTCTGGATCACTGCAGCACTGACTTGTGACATTGGCATCTCCCTTCTGCAGTGAAATGGTGCTGTTACAAACCTCAGTTAGGATGGCAAATTAAGCTCACCTCATTTTAAAAATTATATCTTTCTAGTCTCCCCCCTTGCAAATCACTGACATTGTCAACTCAGCTAAAGGATTTTCTGTCTTTTGGGTCATTCTGAAGGACTTTACTAGGTGCCTGGTTGTTTTTTGGTTTTGGGTTTTTTTTTTTTAGGAAGGAACTAGATATATACAAACAGAGAATTAGTAGATCATAAGTTAAATAGCACTCCCTCCCTCCTACTAAGTCATTTGCTTTCCTAAATGAAACCGGTGGTTTGCGATTCTTCACATTATTCTTTTAATGTCATGACCTGTGTGTCAAAGTGAGAGGTTGCTTGTGGATTTTTCTTGTCTTTGAAAGCAATACTTTCTCCAGAGACAAAGAAACTCTTTTACAACACTTTTAGCAATTGCCATGAGGTGGGAGCTACAAATCGGGCAAGCCTGGGCAGTTGCATGCTGACATTTTTCATTCCTCATGTCCCACAAGTATTCCTCTTTCAACAGGGCTTCTGTGTAAGTGAAAAGGAACTTTTTTGTTTCCTTGATTTAGTTATGTTTTAAAATTCCTTTTTGGCCCCAATTTCCCTTTGGAAACTGCCCTGGCCATAAAAAATTTCACACACCCCTTTTTGATTTTTAAAATTGCAAATTTTTGTTGTTTCTCTATCCCTATCAAAAAATAAGGGACAAATTTACTTTATTTCATTTGCATTTGCAAAGCCTTTGTAAGCTGTTTTCCACAACAGACCACTCATAGCTTTGCACCTCAGAAATGAAAAAGTAGGTGGATTTGGCGCTTGAAAAGAAGACGTTTTCATTTTTTTGTAAACATTAATGACCTATTCATAAAGAAAAGGGCAAGAGTTTTGCACAAAGAGATATTAATACATTGAAAAACTGCTAAAGTCTGCTGGAGAAATAAATGATGATGATAGCTTTGAGCAGATTCTTTGGGAAAGAGAAAAGAGGGCTACAAATACAGGAAATTTAATCTTATGATGAAATTAGTTTCACATTGACTTTTCTGGTGATTTTCATACATATGTAATATGAGAGCAGAAGAACAGCTTCACAACATCAAACATGAAAAATGTCCATGTATCTCAATATTCTGTCTCCAACACTGTCAACTGTGGATGTTTTTGCAAGACTTTCCAAATGAAGCCAGAATGCAGTGATACCTCCCTGGTATATACTCCCATTTCCAGTGTCTGCAACTGCCAGACTGCCTGGGCCACCAGTGTCTTTGCATTTCTTCCAGGCATATCTCCAGCTGTGTTTTGACCTTATATATACCACAATGCCTTGTGGCAGGAGGCTCCACAGTTTAACAGCAAGCTGTGCAAAAAAATACTGCCTGCTCATGATTATTTTTAATTTATGACCTATTATCATCAGTTAATGTCCTCCTCAATCTTCCACTGGGAGCACTGGGAGCACCAGTGACAAGCTGTTCACTATTTCCTATTCACATTTTCCATTCTGCTTATGATTTTACAGTCTTCTGTAAAGTCTCTTTTTAGTATTTTTTTTTTCCACAATTAAGGAATCCTTATCTATATATCTGTTCGTTGTATGGAAGCTATTTGTTGTCTCTGATTTTTTTTTTTTTTTGTCTTTCTATATTATTCTGATTCTTCTATACATTTGCATAGAAGAAATAGGCTTATTATCTTTTCATCTGAAAAATATACTGGTTAGCAACAATGTTGTCATGGTTTAGTCCCAGCCATCAATTGTTCACCACCACCAGTGGGCTCCTGGTTTACTCCTCCCACCCTGTCCTGGTGGGATGGGAAGAAGAATTGGGAGACAGAATGTAAAACCTTGTAGTTTGAGCTGAAGACAGCTAAACAGTAATAACAGGAATACTAATGAAATAATAATATATAAAGTGAGAGATGTACAATGCAACTGCTCACTGCTTGGAAGCCACTGCCCAGCTGACTGAGGGAATTTCAAGCACCTCCCCTGACCAGCTCCCCCCTTATAGACTGAGCATTATGTCTGCATGGTGTCCAGTATCCCCTTGGCTGTTTTCTTTAGCTATCCTGGCTGTGGTCCCTCCCAGCTTCTTGGGAAAATTAACCCTATCCTAGCTGAACCCAGGACAAATGGAAATGTGATGGAGAGAAAAGATCTGATAGCTCCTGCTGTTCTAGGCCACCATTCAGAAAAGTGCTATGTGCCGCCAAGGACAGATGTTAGCTGTGTTACTTAATGCTGTACTGGAAGGTACTTGGCTCGGATCCAAACAGGCATTCAGGTTTCCAACTCCTGTTTGGGTTTCTAACATCTCACTGCTTTAATGGAAAGCTGAATACTCAGATGCAGTTATGATAAGAACCTCAAAAGAATTAAATGCTCGGTGAGTGTGTTGGAATTTGAGCTGGCAGGATTAGGGCCTGATCTCTGAGCAAAATTAAATGGCAGTATCAAAGATTTTTAGAGATGTTATAAAATAAGACCTTAAAATGAGACTAACAGGGATCATGGGAAACACTTTTTCTCCTGCACAATACACATCGATGTTCATTCAGGATGGTTTTGCTCTTTGTATAGTAAATTGTCACCTTCCTGGGCAGTGCAGGAATGTTTAACCAAAGAATTCCATGGAAGTGTTAGGGAATCTGTATGAATGCTCCATTGTGTTTAGTGATATCTAACATGGTACTCTCCAGTACAGAAAAATGGGATACACGGGATTTATAGCTTTATGCAAATGAAAACAAAACAAAACAAAACAAATCTGGATTCATTATTAAGTTTTCTTGTAAGATCTCAGGATTAGTGATTACATTTTCCCGGAAGAGGAAGGGAGCAGCAGAGGACACCTACCTTTCCCAGCAGCTCACTTCCCCTGGTTTGTACTCAGTGCTCCACAAGCAAAACCCCTTGGGTTGCACATGCATTTCAAATCACCTGTCAGGTACACTGCCTTGTGCAACCAAGGCACGGATTTTGTCTGATGCAACATCTGTCTTCAATGGGAACTCTTGTGTGGGCAAAGTCTGTGTGATCAGCCGACCCCTCTGGCAATGTACTCTCCATGACAGTCATCTCAGATAAAGGTCTTGTGTTCGTTTCTGTTACAAAAAATGAAACTAGTCAGAAACAACAAACGTGCCATTTCTTTTCCTCTAGGTTGCAGCTTTTCATTTGGAACCCCTCCTTGGTTCATTTATGTGTTTCTACCAGCATATACTGCTTGAGTTTCTCTTTATACAGTGTGTAATTTAGATTTATGAATGCAGTTCATGTAAATTGGACATTAGTTGTGTTTCCAGATATGATGATTCAGCCCTAGAGAATTTGCTTTCTCTTTCCCAGAGTTTAAAATGTCATGCCCCATAAGCAGTCATCTTAAACACTGCTGCTGGAAACCATGAAGAATAGCAAAGAAACACTCACTGCTACTGGTATTATTCTGGGTTTGGGGGATTTCACTATCATCTTCCTTTCCTTCAATTAGCCTGTATTCCTAGACTTTCAGTACAATAACTAAATGACTAGGGTGCAATAACTAGAGCTAAGTTGAAGATGGAATAAAGTACCCAAAGTCACATGAGCTACATCTGGTATTGTGCTGCTTAGAAAAGTGGGTCAAATGTCTAGTTACCTGATGTAAGGTTGTAATTGCAAAGTCAGGAGAGCTATGAAGGTTAAGTGTCAACTGATGACTCCCGAAACAAATCCCAAGATCACAATAAATAAAACCTTTCAGTGAATGACTGTGCAGAAGAAGGATTCTTCATAAACTGTGAAAGCCAAAGACTGGAACCTAATTTCAGATCTTGCCAAATGACTTACTGCTCTCTGGGAGAGGTAAGAAAGAGCTGAAGAGGGAAATTGAGGGTAGGATTAAAAAAAAAAAAAAAACACCCAACCAAAAAAACCAACCCAACCCTGATGTATTTTGTTTCAGTGTTGCAACACAGCTTGATGCAACCAGTTATTGGAAGTGCAAATAGCTCCATGACCTCGGGTCCAAAGCCTACAGCTCTGCAGCAAAGTAGTCTGGCAGGCTCTTTAACCTGACTTTAGATTATAACAAAAGCTTTAGCAAACAATAAGGTGCTAGTGCTTGCTAAAAAAAAGCAATCAAAAAGAGGTAAGCTATGAAGTAATGCCAACATGTTGTCAGGACTATATAAAGAGAGTATGTGGTTGGAGGCCATCATAACATTCATAACCACAAAGCCATACTTTCAGAAACAGCTGAGGTGCAAAGAGTCTATGAGGCAAATTTGCCTAAGCCAGTGAATAGTTCTGCCCTCCTCTGTGAGTGGCCTGGGTTACCCTGACCTTGGCAGCAGGAACCAGTTGGAAGCATGGAGCATCCCATTGCACAGCCACAGTTCTGCCCCTTGGATAGTGTGGCCCTCACCCAGAAGCACCTGGCATTGCACTATGCACTCACATAAGCCCAGGCACACAGAGCTGTATGGACTCCAAGGGGTAATGTTGGCTTGTACCGGAGCAACACTTAAAGACTTGCTGCTGCTTATGTACAAGGAGGTCACTCAGGTACTGCTTGAAAGATGATGACAAACTGTTAGATGTAGGTACATTTTTCCTGAACCTCAGTTCAATTCCTAACCCAAATATAAATTAATTTCCTGTAGATCTGTTATTTTCCATTAAAATATAAGAAAGCCTTTATAAAAGAAAAACTTTCCAGAAATTTTATCCTCTCCACACAGTCATATTATCACTTTCCACTTTATTAGAGGTATGATGGTACTGTGCTCAGTGACTCAATTTCTCATGTTGATCTGAAATTGAACCATGCGTCTTAGTTACACTACAGTTTAGCTTTACTCCATGATAATCCATATATATGTATACTATGCGCACTGTGTGAACTCACTACAATAGGCATTTCAGAAAATACATTAAGAACATGCCTTGTAGAATGGTTTTCCTACTTTTCCTACTTTACAGAATATGTTTAGTTGTTTTTTTTTTCTCTCCGTTATCTTACTTCTGTTCTTCTGTT